>BJBW01002539.1:52431-151237 GCA_004320125.1 Scolopax mira
CAGAATAACAGTGTCTCGGTAACAGCTACACCATTTATCTTTTCACCACAAGCACCACTAAATAAACCTGTATAACTAGCATTAAAAAAGTACTTTTTGAGATACAGAGATAGTGGCATAAGTCTTAAGCTCAGCAAGCTTCAGGGCATATTCCAAAATATACCATCACTTTGAAAAGGACTGGTTAGGGCAAAAAGGGGAAGAATAAGAGCTGAAAGCAATTAAACTCATTGTTTGGACTGGGAAGGAAAGAACATGGATGAATATTTCACTTAGGTGGGTCTCAGCTATTTCTGAGTGTGGCAGAGAGGTACTGAGTTGACTTGGGTATTTCTGTATAATCAGTATCCCCAAAGTGCTATGTGAGACATAAACGTGCTAGAACTCATGCCTAGCTCCTGTACTGCCATTGCAAGCTGGTGTATGGACAAAGTTCAAATCACCACTTTCCAGAATAAAACCTTTTTTTTTTTTCCCCCCCTTCTCAGAAGACATAGCCAAAGTCTTTCCAAACTGTTTCCTTCAACTGACCATGGCCTAAACCTCTTAAAATTCAGTGGCAAAAATGTATAAAACAAAAAATCACCTTGAAGAAAACTCCCTGTGATCCTTGAAGCTTTCCTGTCATCTTCCTTTTGCCTGTCCCTTCAGGAACATTTTCAGACTATACACTCCTACTACTTTAGGATTTCTCTGATCACAAAACTGGCAAAAGGAGATCCTGGGAAAGGAATTGGAGTGCACCACTCACAGTTGCCCCCATATTATGGTGTAAAGCTTCCTTAGTTGTTCCCATTTAATTATTTGTGATTCATAGCCCAAACCACAAATCCCTACCCCACCCTCTTTTTTTTTTTTTTTTTTTTTGGAAGATTAGATTAGACATTTAATCTGTCTATTTCTCCCATCTGGTACATCTCTCTGTCAATCAAGTGAAGACAATTTCATTCGGATGTAGGGAATTTATGCAAAAGTTTAAATAGTTCATGTTAAAGAGGCCTGTCTTTCAGAGACCCCATTTTCCATTTCTTTTTTTATTCTGAGTAAGTATACATTAGCTTAAGGAAAAAGCTTATCCAAGGCTACTGAGAGAGTGACATGTATTGAATTTGATAGAAAGAAAAAATGGCCTAGTAATAAAAATATGACTGGAAATACAGAGACTTGAATTATAGACTTCATTTCTCATCTGACTGGGCAAGTTGTGTGAAATCCTATGAGTTCCAACTGAAAACATGTTCTGTACCACTATTATAAGTCTTGCTCATCAACGCTTATAGTCCTCTGAGATTCCCAGATAAAAGACATCACGCAATCTACAAAAGTCATCCAGTCATACGTTTTTCTCTTTGACTTTCCTGCCTTAACTTGTGATGAATGCTCATTGATTCTTCCGTATGACATAACTCCAGACATAAAACATCCTGTACCACTGTGATGTGTGTTGCAGTTCACAGCTCTGAACCTCTCACCTTTGAATTGTAAGCAAGCTTACTTTTCCATTCTGTAAGGCATCAGGTATTTTCTGAAATGCGCTCAGGATCAGTTCTGACTTGTTAAGCTTTCTTATTTCCTAAGTAGACTAAATGCATCCATTTTCTTGATTCTGCAGCATCTAGAACTTGAATGCAATCAGATTCACGTGACAGGCTGGCAGAAGTAGTACATACACCAGCCTGGCTCTCCTAATGACTGATGATAAAATGCACATAATAGGGAGACTGAAATCTGGAATATAAAAAACATTTTTCTACAAACAAGCATGAAAAAAAAGCTGCTCAAAAATGTAATTTTTCCCCATTTTAAAATGTTGCTCTGAGAGTTGACAAAAACTCCCACAGGAAGTAGTCAGCAAATCCACAGAGATGGCACTGAAAAGATTCAAGTAACAAAACAACTGATAAGTTTTAACAGGTCTCCAAGGCTGAACAATTTGCTCCCACCAGGAGATTTCTCTGTGGAAGTCCATCTTATATTACAAGTGACAAAACACCAACAGAGCAAGTAATAAGTGTCTCTGAAATCAATCAAATGCAATTATTTTACTGCAGCTACATTTTTTATTGTCATTTCTAAAGATTACAATATTTTATTAGTACTGCCAACATCATAAACTTATTTTATACCACAATTTCGCCTCACAAAGAGACGTAGCGATTTTATTTTTTGGCCTTCTACTTCCATTGTTATTTTGTATTTTATACTTTTACTCGGTTAGAAAATCACAGCAGCAGACCCTGGAGGAGGCCACTTAGTTAATCCATTTTAGCCTTCTGTATCACAGAAGATACATAACTAAATTCTCCTCGCTAATCTCATCTAATCTTTTCAAGTTACTTTAATTTTAAATTTATGCAGAGGAGTAAAAGGAGAAAAAGTACTTTTTTGCATGAAGCAGCAGGAAAACAACCTCTTACTGCAGTATTACTACACTCTCCATTCTTACAAAACAAAATCTGAGGTCCAACATATCCAATGTGTGAGAAGCTCCCATACAGGCCACAAACCACGCATACAGAATGAGTAAATCTAGTAAAAATTAAATATTTCTCCATTGGGTTATATTTGCTCCCATTCTCATTATTCCTCCTTCAGAAGAAGCAAGTGTTTTAAAGAAGTTTATGGATTGTAAGGGAGTAGTAGATTTTCTTCTGTGCACATCAATCTCACCTCCTGGGACAATAGTGAATTTTCTGGTTTATTTCCGTTCATGTTTACTCTTAGGCAACACATATTTCTAAACCTCATCAATATTCATCTGCCATTTCAAGAATGAAAAATAAACAAGAAAGGAAGGAAAGTAATACTTCTGAGAAGTTTGAAGTCACTTGCTAACAAACCTGTGAAAATTGGCAGGAATTCATCTACCAGTGGTTTCACAGAAGACCTTTCCCAAAAGGAAAAAAAAAAAAAAAAGAAAAGCTGCTGTCTCTCCACACCCAGCTACCTGGGCAGTAATCCATGTTCCTTTAGTTTCTCTAGCAAATGCAGAAAACCTGAGCTGCTGGTGAAAGCCCTGGGGGTCTCCGGCACCCAGTATTTAATTTGGTACCTGTCTACTCAGCTAGATATCAAGAATACTCCAAGTATAACAGAAGTAGTGAAAGTCAGGTCTGGGTACATCTAAAGAGGTCTAAAAAAGTTTGCCTTCTGCACAGAGCTGTTTTCAACTGCTACAGACTAATTGCAGTTTTATTTCATGAGCGTTAACTGCCTACCAATCACCATACAACAGCACCAATGAACTCTAAGTATATTGGCTTGCCCTTTTAATTACTTCTCATCACTCATCATTAGTTCCTGGATTCACTGCAAATTTCATCATCCATCCTGGACAATAAGCACACATTTCTGCGCTACTGTCACAGGACACTAAAGGAACGACAGTCTTTGTTTTCTCAAATCAAGAAAAAAGAAAGTATCATAAAAGTCTTCATTTTTTTCTTTCACTCACAACCCTGCAGTCGTTCTTGTACATTCATTTGTGCTAAATTTAACATTCTGAGTGACTTTGCTAAGCTTTACTCAACTGATCACAAGGAAAACTACAGACATCAGAAAATACCTTGGCACATAATTAAACTGAGACAAAATTTAGTTCTAATAAAAATATGCAACTACACATCATCAAATATATCTCCTTTATTCTTTTATAATTTCTACATCATGTTTTACGGAGAAGAAAATGCCCCAGGCTTTCATCTCCAAGGACACAAAGGTAAACTGTTTTTATTATTTTCAATAATTGTTTAGAGCCATGGCCTCAGGGTAAAAAATTCTTACCTGCGTCTATCCCCAGATCTATTCATTCTTATACCTTGGCTCTGTTTTGTCCAGAAAAACACTACTTTTTCTGTTGGAGTCAACTACAATTTAAGTTTGAAAAATGAACTTTAATATATAGACTGGGAAGCAGATAAAGATAATTGCCACTTTAGTCGTGTGATTAGAACAATTCAAATTGCTTACAGCTAATTCATTTTCTTGACTTCCACTCTGTTTCACTAATCTTCGCAGTGTGCCACACTATGCATTGAAAAGACTATCATGAAGTCCTAGATGCTAAGCTAAAACCAGAATGCAATAAAAAAATATTTAAATGCAACATCTTAATTTCATAATCCCTTACCTTTATGTCAGTTTTGTCCCTACAGATTGTTTCTTCACAGCCCTCTAAACTTCCATAATCCCTTTCCTCGTACATAAATCCTCCCACTCTGTTTGTCATGTAGATGCTCTGGGACACATGCTCTACAATTTTAGTACATCTTTCTTCAAAATAGAGCGAACTAAGTTGGGCAATAAATGTCAGATGAAGACAGCACAACACTCCTAGACTTACAGCCCACTTTATGCAAGCCAGCACTTTATTAAACTTTATTATTGCTGCTCACCGGTCAAGGAATTTAAATAAAGTGGGTATTAATACACCTCAATCAATTTCTTCTTAAACATGTACAAACATATTTGAAATTCTGTGAATTGAAGCCGGAGATCATCCGTCACATTCTCCTTTAAAGAGCCGGCTGCTCTCTCTCCCTTTTAAGAGCCATCACACAACTGTACAATGCAGCAACAAAAGACAAACCTTTGTGTGGATACAGAACTATTTCAAACAACAACAAAAGGAGCACAGTTAACTACTGATTGATTCCCCTCTGCTACATGTAATTGTTCCCTCTCCTTAGCAGCTTGCTTCAGTGAAAAAGCTGCCTGTTTTATGCTTTTAAACACGTTTTCAGAAGGGTAAGGAAAGGACAACTTTGGGAAATTACAAGATCTTTGTTCTGCATGACAGAATTATGACAGAGTGTGAATTTGCATAAAGTTCACTTTCCTTCAGAGGAATTTAATTTCTCTGCAGAGGTTTATACGCCTTAGGAATTCAGAGGCTGGATTTGTTTGGCTTTGTGCAACACTCACCATCTGGCTTCTTGTGTCCCTTCCATAGAAAAGTTTACTTTCCTGTCAATTTTGTGTATTTGAGATGTTTTTAATCTTTCTTTTGAGATCTTAGAAATGGCTCCACAGAGTCTGGCACGTAGCGGCATTTAGAGAACTTTGCTGAGTGAAAATTAGTCATTTATTGAGCTGTGTGCCAGCTGTACTTTTGCCTGTTGTGTCTGTTTTCCTAACTGCAGAGAGGCCATTGAATAAAAGAACACAAGCATGAAGAACCCCTCTGTTCTTCATACACTGTGGACTGTGAGTGGGCTTGGAGACCCACCAGGATCTCACAGTGGTTTGCTTTCTACTATCTTTTGAAAGGCTAAGGTGACTCTTCAATACACAGAGTTGCCAAGGTGTCACTTTTTTTTTGCCAGTATATGTACAAAACCAAAAAAAAAAAAAAAGCCAAATCCAAATTTAAAATGTCTGCCTCCCTGCAATGGCAACATCTTACCCCAGCTTGTTGTCTAGTCCACTGTAGTGAGGAGGAAATATTTCTCCTCCACCTGGCTGTTCATCCACTCCATAATGAAATCCAGAGTTTCTGGCATTTTCTGTTCCCTTTTCTAACCAAATCTCTCTTTCCACTTTCTCATCCTTTCCTTTTCCTACCTGTTGCCAATCTTATTCTTCACTTCCTCCAAGTGAAGAAATGGGAACAACTTTTCCTTTCATTTCATTCTGAAAATAAAGCAGGAAAACCAGCAGGAAAGAAAGAGAGAAGATGAAATGTGAAAAAAAAAAAAACCAGAGGAAGTAGTTGTTAGAAATGCATCCAAGGACAATGAAGCAGTAGAGGCAAAGCTGGCAGCAGCATAGCAAGGATGTCAATGTGGCAGCACTGTTGGTAGGGGAAGGAAAGCACAGCACTGCTGGACAGGACAGAGGTTCGTATCCATGTGCTACATTCAGCAAATGCAGGTCTCAGTTTTCCTTCACTGCCTTGAAAATTATCCTCTCTCTTCCACTGGCAAATGAAAAACATCTCACATGCAAAAAACTAAATCCTACAAAATGCTGAGGCAACACACTGTTCTTGGATTATCTGGCTGTGTAACTCGGAGGAGAGCTATGTTTACATGTAGAGAGCTCGACAGGCTCTCCATGTGTAGCCACCCCATGAGCGAGAGTGGCAGCAGGAGATACAGCCCTAGCAGAGTCACACGTCTGACAGAAACCTCTAAACAGGAACTGATCTGGAGAAGTAGACACCCCGCTTAAGGCTCCTGACCCCAAGTGACTCAGGTCTGTTGTCTGTATACGCCTCTACGAGCACTCGTATATGAGACTCTCCTTTTGCATGGGCAGAAATAAAAGATTAGCAAACACTAGCTGGGTAGTGGCGTCTGACTCACGTAGGGGGAACACAGAGGTGCGTTTGTGAGAAGCAGGTTCCTGCAGTATCTGAAGTATGAAGCTACACTTGTAGTTTTTGTTTACTGGCAGACCTGAAGTTTGAGTTCATCCTCATTTTCCGTGCAAAAAACCCCGAGCTGCCGCAGCAGCGACAATCAGCAATGAGAATCCTTCCTTCTGCGTGTCTGCATGGCACTCCATGTTCTCCAAACCCATTCCTGTCTTCACTACAGGTTTTTTTTTCCATAAGCACAGTGAGACAGATGAAATGCAATGAAGATACAGGACATTTGACATCCATGGTTACAAATACTGCAATGCCATGCAGCCTGGGACACTGATGCAGGATTAGGTTCAGCCACATGAGCTCCCAAGCGTTCTCATTACAAACAAGACAACAAATGAACATCAACTAAAATGCTGAAGAAGACTCAAGAAATACACAGTGTGATACTCTACACCGTATAAAAAATTCTGAGTGCAAAGAGGGGCTTCAACTTGCAGTGCTTTATACCCATCTATGTATCCCAGTTGTGTCAGCAGATGCCAGTTTGGCAGCCAGTAGTTACTATCCAAGGAGGGCTTTGCTCCAGGAACCCAAATCCAGCAAGTTTCTTGGGTGTCCCCAGGAAAGCCTACGTGAGCATTATCTGTAACATGCCTCTATCTCTTCTGGTGTTCTCCTATATCAGCTCTTCCAAACCAATTCACAAATTTAAGAACAATTCAGCAAATAACCTGTTTGGGGAAAAAAAAAAACATTGCAGGGACTAGCTAGGCAAAGACATAAATATTAATGTTGATGCCCAACACAGACAAAGTTCCCCCTCCCCAAAAAAAATAAAAATCAAAAAACAGTAGTCAGTGAGTATCAGAGGGAAGCCTGCAGAGGTTTCAAAGTATTCAAAGCAAGACAACATTTGACAGCCTACCCTGATATCTCTCATTTTAACAACATGACAACGCCATTTTTTTTTTTTAGGTAAAGGCTTGCCTTTCAAATGACTACATGTTTTTTCACAGGTTCCTGAACTGTCACCAGTAGTGCCTCTGTTGCAGTAAGGCACCCAAGAAGGCGTGACACAAGTGATATGGTCTACACAGCACAGGATAGAAAAATGTGGAGCCTTTCAGGCTTCAGTGAACACACAAGCTTTCTCACCCAGTAACTAATTTTGTACTTGTTTTATAGTAATTTTATGTTTGTATTTATCACCTGCAAACCAGAACATTTTCTTTGCTCAAGAAGCCATATTATCATTATTATTTCATAGCTATTTTCACAAGGGTTAATCTACAGAACGGATACCAAACTAATCATCAGAAGAACTTAGGAATACAAATATTCATAAAAAAAATCTTTTACATACTCCAAATTGGGACCATTTCCATCACTGAGACACAAGTTTTCAGAAGGCCAGTCAAAATACAAGATCCCTACTTAGGATTCTTCTCTTAAAAATAAGTTTCACAGACTTGGAAAATAAAATGTCCTTTCTACATATGCAATACAGAAAATAAATTTCCTTACTCATGTGTCTATCAAACTCCCATATCAATACAGAGATATATCTATATTTTAAGCAAAAAAAAAAAAAAAAAGACACAGAAAAAGAAAAGTTATGCTGACAGTGTAAAGTCCTCCTATCCTCTTTGCAGGTACCTTTGGCCATCTGACTCATTTTTAACACATACAGTGGTGTGAGCATCTCTTCGATAAACATTGCAGGACTATGTCGTTCACCTATCTGCCAGAACCTACTGGCATCTGGACAAGAACAGAGTATTAGTTCTCATTGGTCCCCAGTCCCAAAAGCATTTCTACCTGAGCCAGTTTAATAATCTAAATATCACAAAAGTTTTCTGCTGTCCCCCGTGTACTCCACCTTGCTCCTAAGGAGCAAGAGAAATCAAGGCACTGAAAAAGTTCTGTTTTTTACTCTGTACTCTTTCTGGCAATGGCCCAATCATGAAGTATTTGTGTTAAATAGCATATATAAAGTAAGCACCCTAGGTAAGACCTGTCATTTTCACCAGCAGATGGAGCAGAGATCTCCTGCATCTAGAATTGCATGACGCACATCTCTGGCTTTGTTTCCCACTGACAACACTGGAAACTGACAAGTTTTCCAATTTTCCTACTTGCTTTTTGTAAACTCTGCTAGAATGAAAAAGACTGCAAGAAGTGACTGATTTTTCCTGGAGAAGAAATATGAGTCACCTTTTGGTTCCAGCTGCTCTGCATGGGGTTTTGCAGATTCCAGGTCCAGCAGGCTACATCATCTTCAGGCCCACTAGCCGCCAAGCCCCTTCTGATGTCTGCATAAACTCTAAGTTTATTCTAAAACTTATGATTCATATGCTGGACTGTATGTCATTTAGGTTTATCTCATTCTTACAAAAACAAAGTAGCTCCCAATATAGTACATGCCCATGTTCAAGCATAGAAAGTAGAGTTCATGCAAATGTTTTCCTGCTCCTCTTCTGTCTCGGAGAGGATTTAATCACCACGTGTTAGCAGAAGTGACCTTAAAGAGCTCAGGTAGCAGTTCGTTGCAGGAAGGGATATAGCTGAACTTCACTTTAGTGCTGTCTTTCTCTGAATATAAAACTATTCCATGAAAACTCCTTTCAACAATACTTATTTTAAATAGTATTACATTCATACATGCAGGAGTATATATACATGCATATACACATACACATCTAAAAATCTAAAATCATACATTTCATGCATGTAATGCATTGCACATTTGATACACACACACATGGAGAGCTTACGCCATCTCTTAGGAGCTGTTTTTCTGAAGCTCCTTTGTGCAGGATCTTTTAGTTCTGCATTCAAAGACCACAGACGCCAACATGGAGGGCAAGGTTTCAGAGGCTCCCTTGGTGATGGTTGTTAGCTGTGGCAGATAAGCAGCCACCCGCAGACATAAATTGCTGGTGGAAGCAGCCAGGTGCCCAGCACTTTTGAAAAATCACATATTTAAATAAGAGCTAGGGCAGTATTCATAACACCTAACTTTAGGTACCTAATTTCTGTTTCTAAGTTCAGAAGCTTTTCTTCCTGTGTTACCACTGAATAGAAATAGCTCCTAAATAGGCAGATTTAGATATTAGAAACATTTAAAATCATCCACTGTGAACACACCCCCTTCTTTCCATCTTCCAGCTCTCCCCTCCTCCCAGAAAGTTTTACTTGAAGTTTCTATTAAAAACAACGTCAGATGGATGTATTTCATACATAGATACACAATTGCTATGTACATATGTGTATTCACACTTGTACAAGGCAGGAAGATTGTCGTCTTAAATTCATCACTGCTTTGTTTAGTCTCGGGCACCAAAGCAACAAGATAACCCCTAGGAACCCTCGATCGTAGAAATATAAAGTATATACCCACTGGGCTGTGTGATTTCTATATTTTTGACGTCTCTTCAGTCTGTTCTCTCCTACCACTCAAGCAAGGAGAATATAAATATCAACAAGTTCCTGCATATTACCTGCTCCTTTTTCACATAATCCCTTTTGGTTTGTAAGCTTCGAGTAACTGCAAAAAGATGGTGGTGCTTTTGTGGGAAGGAGTTACCAATATGCAGACCTACACTTCTCTAACAAAGTCCTTGCCTAACTTACACTCTCAATGCAGACTCTGACAGCATCTGGGGGACACACAGGGATGCTTCATATTTAAATTAGGAGAGGGTAGTATCAGTTATACACAGCTCAGAGTGTACCACACACTATACAATCTAGTATAATCCAGTTGCAGTTTTATTTTCTTGCAATTATGTTAAGCCTTACACAAATCAGAAAAATTACTTGATAGATATTTCTTACCTTTATTGTCTCAAAAGTCCTTCACCCCTTTTTTTCTTCATGTAAAAATCCTACATTAAATAAACGCTGTTGACCTTCTTATGTCACTTGGTAGAATCTAAAAATTGCATTCCTCTTACAAAAAAAAAAAAAAATCTGTAAAATTGTTTTCACTTGAAACACTGCAGGTTGCTGTTTCCTTTAGATTTTTAGACCTGACTTAACAGAATAACAATTTGTTTCTATATAAATAATACTGGTTTTGTCCTTATTAAACTCATGAAAGGCTGGTTATGAACTTTTGTGGGTTTATTTCTTTAAGTTAATAGTTGTGAAAATTTGTCAAAAAAAGCTAGACAGTATGAAAATTCAAGTGCTGTATGCCTGAGCTGAAGAAAATATGCCCAAGTAGACACTTGTATTCCTGCACCCTAATTTTCCCTGTGTCAAAACAATCAACAAAATTAAACCCTTCTGGGGACTGAGACATGACTGTGAGCACCTGGACTGTGGTGACCTCAGACAGTTATTCTGTGTATCAGTGCTATTTTTTGTTCAACAATTGAAACAACTTGGGGACAACTCAATCTATTGACTAATGAGTTGACTACTGAAATGGGAGCGAAAATGGGAAAAAACACATTCTACACTGTTTAAATTAATCCTTTCCATTTTTTTCAAACTAGATTCCCATTCTTCTGAGGTTAGATTGGCAAACATAGAAAGAAATAAGCCTCCAGTGCCAACAACTTTCCTCAGTTCACCCAGTCCCCTCACTGCTAGTTCAAGTCAGGGGTGTGACACTCAAAAGAGAAGCAAGAAAAAATTATTCCCACATCACCAGATATCTGTGCAGTTGGACCAGAATATCATTGTAGGTCCTTTCCAACTGGAACTATTCTATTCTTTATCTGGATCTCAGCTAAAATAGCATTTTCTCCATAGACTACAGATCTTGGAAGAATAATTGTATGAATTGCAATTGTCTATGAACACCTTACCATGAATTCCAGCAACAAATAACTATCCAAGTATGATTTAAAATCTTGGACCAATGTAGGATCCCAAAAAGAGTTTGACAAATGAGTCCATGAGCAAAGAACATAAATGTTCTTTGTGCTAGGCATTTAACATAAGTGCCAAATGCCTCCTCCTCATTTCTTTGAGCCGTACAATAAGGGCAGAATAGTGAAGTCCTTTAATGCCTCTACCAGTATGAATGACATTTTAAATTGAGTAACACCTTTCTATCCATCTGTTTGCTACACAGGTGAGTCCTACAGTGATTGTGCTAACTTCACAAATGCCTAAAAAGCTCACAGCTTAAAGAGATTTTTGTCTTTCACTAGTCTTCATCAATACAGGCTTTAGGGATAGGCATAGCTACTTTGAAGTAAGCTTACCTTTCCATCCTAATTAAAAGGAAGAGAGAAAGAGTTGGGCATTAGAGATTCCCTGAGGGCTCCAGGGCCTAAGTCCTTACCTGTCTGTAACTTAGAGACCTCCTCCATAGCTGATGGTTTTCTGAACATATTCAGATTGAGCAGAGAAGCCAAAAGAGAGAAGAATTTGACTGCAATCACCTCTTTACTTGAACTTTGATGTTTTAAACAATGCCTGATGCTACTAAAACTCCACACACATGTTTATTCTGTAAGCAGAGCAATTATCCTTGATCTTTATACACAGCCACATGGGAAAAATAACAAAAAAGGAACTTTATCTTGTTTCCTGTTTTCATATCTTTGAAACATAATGCAACAATATGCATGTTTTAGTCTGATAATAAAAATCAAAAACCTAAGGAAAAATTGCTTAAAATGATACTACTTCACTTTATGAAAGCTTCTTCCTCTGGTAAATTGTAACAGTGAATCATGTCACAAAATATTCTTGAGGAATCTTCAGGAACCTCAAATGTTTCCTAATAGTTAGGTTTGTACTTGGAAACCTGTAAGAAGCGACACCATACCATTGCAGCGTTCACCAAGATACGTGATTTGTTCTAGAAGTGTAGAAACAGAAGCTCTTGATGGAATGGAGCTGAACTCCAGTATGTCATGTCTACTTTACCCACCGAGCATACAACCTTATCCACCAGCTGCACAAGCAAATTATCATTATATAAAAGACTTTGTAATAAAATAACCGTAAACATTCTTTGTAAATATATGGTACATTTCACAGGTGGTAAAATAGTGTAACAAACTCATCAGAAGATAAAAGTAAATTGCTTCAGGTGCAAAACCTCAATTCTTACATTATTGTTATTTCTAAGGTCTACAGGATTCCTCATTCAATAAATGAACTTTCAAAAACAACTGCAGTCACACCACAAAGTTGTTCTAAAAAAGCTATTAAAATCTATTGTTGGTGTGTGGTTGTTAATTAAGGCTTGTTATCTTTATTTACTGTATGCAGTGTTACCACACAGACTGAGGGGACTGCCATGCCACCTTCCAACTCACCAACCTCCTCTTGGAGGCAGAATGAAGACATAGGATTCAGGTGGGGTGGTGCATCCCATCAGGGAAATTATTCCCTTGGTCTCTGTGGCTGTAGTATAACAGGCTGTAGTTCAAGTGCAGCTGAAATCCGTGGCCAACTATTTTTTAAAATGAAAGGCAACTCGTATGAATTCAAACTTTTATACTAGCAACTGCATTTCTGAACACAAGTTCCACTTCTGTTGGACTTCAGGCGCCAAGCAATGGACTTGCTACTGAATTTGTCACAACTTCCTCCAAATTGCAACACCCATTTTGGTGTTACAACCTCAGGTCTGAACTGACCTGGACAAAGACCAGCTCTACTTCCCTAGGGGGGTGGGGAAGAAGAAACAATGAAGCACAAAAAACCACAGCAAAACATAGATTGTACTTCAGTTTATGTAAATGACCATCGGTTACTTCATCGCTTGTTCAATGAAACATCAAGAAAGACATTATTTTATCAGAAATGGCCACCATATGCAGTAAAAAAGCATCTTTAATGCACAAAGGACAAAAAAAACCCAACAAACCAAAACCAAAAACACCTCTAATTCTGCTATCATCACCTCTGAAACAAACTAGCAGATGGAAAGCATAGTGATGGCTCCTTTGCCGAGCCAGCCACTGCTGCACTATTGGAAGTCCTCTAATCAGATTTTGTTCATATTCTTTCCAGGACTGCTGAGTCGTGTCAGCAAAAAGCGTTCAGAAAATGCTAGCATGCAGCATTTTGCAGTCAATTTGGTGTTTTCATTTGAACTACCTTTTGCAACCCGTGTGACTCCTTCCAGAATGCAAAAAATAAACCGCATAATCACTAACCTTGAAAATAAACTTAAGTTTTAAAAACACATAACAAGTCCTGAGTTGGGGAACCAGCAAACAAGCTCTTAAATATTTTGGCCTTATGTATTATTTGAGGCAGATAGAGACAGATACCTGCTTTATATGTTAAAGAACAACAAAGAAAGCAAATTCTGGACAGTTTGGCAGAGTTGCACAGGAGGAGTTGAGCCCCTCACCACAGGTGGACCAAGCAAGTTCTTCAGGGACCTCACATGGACACCTTAGCCACCAGGCCACATCAGCTAATCAAATTTCTACATGAAAATAAAAGGGAGGGAAGATAAACATACAAGGGAAAGAGGTAATTGTTCAGGGTGTTTTGTAAACAGTCCGTGTGAAGCAAAACAAGAGTGGTAAGAAAGTCTTGTGGGTCTCTCTTTCCATTCTGTGTTTTTTATTAACTCCATTATCAACCTTTTAAGGTAGCAATCATAAAAAGACAAAATACTGCAGGAACAAACCTGTAGTAGCTAGTTAGAGATTCTTGTGTCAGGATATACAGAAATGCATACAACTGAGCCCATTTTTATGAAAAGGTACATTACATACTCATTTAGTAGAATTATAAAAGACATTGTCTTGATAATCCCCCCCTCCTTACTTTTATCTAAAAAATATTTGCCTAATCTCTTTTTCATTCTATTTTTCAGATAGGTACATAGAAAAGCATCATTTCTCCTTTTTTTCTCTACCTAATTCTGAAAAATAAGAAAAGAAAAATAATTATTCCAGTGTATAATGTGAGAAAACTAGGATTAATTTTTTCATTTTCTATTTATTGTTATATTCTTCATAGGTACATTCTTCCTCTCTTGACACAATATGCTATTGATGTTCCATGCGGTTCACAACATCTAAAAGGTGCTGTGGGGTTTAAATGTTCTTATCAATATATGATTTTGCGGCATCATTCTCTAATCCTTGGAGTTTTTACTACTTCCAGAATAATACTCCTACAAGCAAAGGTATGCATCATTATCTAAATCACATAACATCAATGAACAAAAAGATATGCAACTTGTGTCACAAGGAAGATCTAAAAATATTTCACTAAAATGTCTCATTTTATTCGACCCAGGAAAAGCCTTGCAATAAATAAAATACAGGTTTCATTTACAAAAACAAGTTCCTGGTACATAACTTTCAGAACCTCTCAAATATGATGGTATAAATACATAGAGACTGTGGGTTCCTTTCCCCTACTTTCTACTATTTCCTAGAGTGCTCACACCGTATATGCTGGACCACAGACTTTTCAGCTATTACCTACATTTGGATGAAATACACAGTAGGAAGAGTTCCCAAACCATTCTCTCTTTTCCCTCTTCCCCACCTGGCACTTCTTACTCTCAAAGTATCATGAATATCTAGGATAGGTGCTAATCTACTGTCAAGAAACTTCTGGGAATTACTTAATTACTTAATATGGAGGAGGAGTTGTAAAAAGCTGCTTGTCTTCCACACTCTTTTTGATCCAGGCTTATTCCCTATAGGAAATTATGCCTACTGGGCCATCTAATTGGAAAGTCTCGCCAAATATAATATAATAAATTTTAATATAGTAATAGTAATTGACAGCAAGTAAAACTAGCTGGTGCCCATTTGGAAGAGTCCTCGCTTGCCCCATGAGCAGCTCAACACAGAGGAAGACTTCAGGCTGCTTGGACAGCATTGCTTCCCCGTGAGATGTGGTCCCAGAAGTCTTGTATCATTTAGAAATGCTTGGAGTTAAAGCCCAGAGCCCATTTCCTGCAGGGAGTAGAGAAACTGTCCCAAAGATCAACCAAGATAGGTTAAACAAAGCTCTATGAAACCAGAGCCTTTGAACTTGGTTGTGTTTTAGAGCAACTTTTACAAGCTGACTGCAGCTATGCACAATATCAGTTGCCAAAGAGCAAGAACAGGAAAAGCTTCAGTCACTTCCTGGTAAAAGAAAATGTACTGAATTAAAACAGTAAAACAAATATTAAAAAATTAACCTAGATTCATTACAAAGCATAGATGTAGCCTGATCTGGTTTGCGTAAAAGTTGCATAAAATAGCTCATCATCCACCCCTAGAAAAGGAATAGCTGGGTTTGTTTGATTTATTCCTATTCCATGCATCACTTTAAAAAGCACTTGTAAAACCACAGCCAAGCCAATGACACTGGTTAACTATGTCTATGCAGACGTTAGGAGATAAAATGATTTCAACATCAATCTTTTTCCAGTTCCCTGCTGCAAAACACAGCAATAAATTGCAGACAGTCCACCACGAGACTGAGATGTAATGCTGTAAAAACTTCTATAAAGCTTCAGTAGCAAATTTAACTCCAGTGATAGCCTGTATCACAAGGTCCTCATGCTGTGGCAGGAGATGGCTTTGCTAAACAGTAGCAGCAAATCAATTAAAAGCTGCAGTAAATAGCACAATCTCTTAAAAGTATTCAAGTACAAACATGGTGATGCTCAATGTTATATTCAGGAATAGGATATAAATAACTTACAAGTGCATTTACAATGCTTCAAGCTTTGCTTAAAGATAAAACATAACTGTATAGTAATTAGAGCTGAGAAGATTTAAGGAAGTTTCATGGACACTTTGTTATAAGTGCATTTAAAAGACAGACTTGTTGCACTATTGCAATATTAAAACTCTCTGCTAATTCTACATGAAACTCCTAACACTAACAAAACCTCACACTTCGGTGTATACTGAAATGTCACTTGTCTGTCTACAGTCCAGGTGCCTTGTGAATGGGGGGTTATGTTCAGCGGAAGGAGCTCCATGAGGAGCTTCTGAGGGGACAGCTTTGAGGAGCAGGAGTGTGAGATGTACGCGTGGGGTAAAGGCCAGCTCCTGGCTCCAGCACACCAGGGACAAGTCACAGTATCATTTTTGAATGCAAACATTGCTTCAGCTGCTCTGCCAGTACAGAGCTATGTGGAGTTACTATATACATATATGTATGATATTTTGAAAGCAAAGGCAAAAGTATAATTATGGGTAGTATTTGCGGCTGGGATATTAAAGAACTACTGTCTTATTTATGAAGATGCTTTATGAACCTCAGGAAACAAAGAAAATCAATGGGACAAAGCTATCTCATCATTTTCAGAGAGAGGTGTTTGAGTTCCAGGTAGTTACATCCAGCTCAGCGTTTACAGAACCCACACTCAAACCCCTATGAACACTCTTAAAAAACAACCCACACTAACACAGCTTATATAACGAACACATGCCACTCGCCCTGGAGCCTACCACGAATGAGACTGACTGAATAGATGAAAATAACCCAGGATAAAAGTTTTATCAAGTCTTTTCTAGATTTAGGAAGTTATAGCCAGCTAATAAGTACAGAATGAATCATATTCCCCTTTAATAGAGGGTCTCTTCTACAAATAAAGAAAAAGCAGTAACTGATATTGGCAATGTTGCCTACCCAGCACAAAACCCTGTAGAGCGTCTGTCTGGGTCTTCATTTTTCCAAACAAAGTAGATTCTTGTGCATATTGAAGGTACTTTATATGTAGGACCAGGTGCAGATATGTTAAAAGCTATGGCAGCATGCCTACTAATTTCTCTCTTACTGAAAAGCTTAACAAAACAATAAATTTTATTTCTCCCTTTCTCATGAGCACCAGCCCTGCTGGAGATGAATGCATTCATCTTCTTGGGCATTAGAAAGTGCTTCAGCAGAACAGATGTGGACAGCACAGTATTAAACAGAGTGGAAAAATATAGAGAGAAATGACCACAGGCTACTAACAACAGGCATACGAGCATAAACAAGTATATATTTTATAACCTCAGTACATTATACTTTGCCAATTACTCATTTAAGGATTTGGCAGCATAACTGGCAGTTATAGTGACCATTATTTTCTTATTGCATAAATTTTTAAATGGACTGTGCCTTTTGTTACAGGTGTGTGGGCAATTTGAAGACATACAAAGTTTCAACACTCCACACTGCAAAACACTTTTTGTGTACTTCCATGGACAATCAGCAGAACCCCAAGAACAACTGAAGCCTTTGGGTACAGCTATAGTAGTCCTAAATATATACTTATGCTTTTTAAGCATTTTTTTCTGTGGCAGAAAATTAAGTGGTAGGCTTACTCATTTTAGATTAACAGCTTCTTACCTAACTACCAGTGATATTCCCCAAGTGCACCATGTTGAAGATTAAGTCACTTTCAAAGGATTTTAGTGGGGAGGCTAATTCATTATAAGTGAGAGCACCTACCTGTGCTTCTACAAGGCCATCTCATATAACATCTATATATTAAAAACATGCCCTGATATTAACAAGTAGAGGATTAATAGTAGCAAAATTGGTAGACAAGCAAGATTGAGGATGGATTGTAAAACACTAGTCTTTTTTTTTTTTCTTAAGAAACAAGTAAGGAAAGACTGAAGACTTGGTATTTTGAGCAAAACTCTGTACAGTAGGCCATGCTGTAGCAATGACATCTTTCTCATCCAAGGAAAATATGTTGGTTATGCTCAACTCACATGATAATTCTCATGTCTGCCGCTGTAATCCACCCTGTTACTCATGTGGTTGCCTCCTGTTCCTCAACACGATGCTAAGAATTATGGCTGATATTCCCTTCTTTGTTGCTCAAACTCATATTTGGCACCACCTTTTCAGTAATGAAATAAAACCACCAGCTGATGACAGCTTCCACTGACAACTTTGTCCTGTGGGTTTCCAAACCACCCATAAAGTCACTTGTCACCTCTCACATCAAGGGCAACAAAGGACTCAAAAGGAACTATAGAGAGAAGAAAAGGACATCTGCATGAACAGCTCAGCATGAACCCCTAATGTTACAAGCAAAACCCAAAGTATTTTACAGCAAATAAAATTATATCTTTCTTTATGTAAAGGCATTCCACAAACAGAAGAGAGAGTAAACAGAAGAAAGTTCAACACATTGCATTCTGCTTTGAACTTTGTGTGCATTTCTTGTAGAAACGGACACTCTACGTAATTCCAAAACCTTATAAAATTTTAATTGACTGAAAATTAATTAAATACATCAACTGAGGACATGAATGGCCATGTATCCTGTGTACAAACTAGAATGAGCACATACAAATTATGTCAAACTTTACATACTCTAGGCATTCACATAATGACTACACATAATTATCAAATTCTTCATGCTAAATATGTTATAATTCCAATTTTAGCTAAATTGTACCACAATAGCCATGTTTCTGTGACACAATGCAAAATTATAAAGGTTACTTTTTTTTTTTTGCATTTCATTATAGAAATAAATTGAGACTCTGTATTAGGTGATGTAATGCAACAGACTTTTTCACATCTTGAAAATGTCATTTAAACATCTTTAAACATGTAGTTTAAAGAGAAGAGAGTTCTAGAGATAAACCTTTCATAGGCATTTACAATTATTAGCTTATCACTTTTTTGGACCTCCAAATTCATACCTGTCACAAATATATTTTGAAACAAACACAATATCCTCCTCTTTCCTTTTCAAATGCTAAAGTGGTTCTTCAAAAAAATCTTTTGTTCTGCTCAAAAGAAATCAAAGTAAATAAGGAGAAATGTGTAGGTCTTGCACTGTACTGTTATCAGGATTAAATGTGTTAATTTGATGAATTGTCACAGGCTATAAAGTGCAAAAAAATGTCTGTGGTGTACAGTAAGAGGAGTTTTGAAGTTTCCAACTTCCCATTACTACTTACTTTGAAACTCCACACTCAGCAGTAACTTTAACCAGAAAGCTAAAATTCATATTTTTTTATTTTTATAGCCAAAGGAGGAGATTACAAATGCTATTTGACAAGGCTACTTTTCTTTCCACCCATGCTTCCTAAAAAAATCCAAGACAAATTACATTTTCCATATTATCTTAAAAGGTCAAGATCCCAACTCCTCTTGTAATCATATAACTCCAGACAACTGCACTATTTGATGTCCTAAACTTATGCCTGTTTCCAGGATCAGGATCCCACAAGTATAAAACTTAACATTTATTTTGGTCTAGTAATATTCCTAAGACTGCGAGAAATGGGTGATTACTTTGAGCTAAAATGTCATGGTTTTAAGTCATTTACCTAAATAACTATAAGAAGGTCACACACTCCACATCAGTCAAGAATTTATTCCCAACATACCCAGGGACCTCAGATCCTGTCAGTCTCTACTTCTCCCCTCACTACGGACAATTTTCTAAACAAATCTAATTGATTCATATCCGTATTGAGAACACATATTTGGCCACTTATCTACAGACTGGAAACTGGTAAAAAAAAAAAAAAAAGCCCATTTCTCCTTTCCTCCCTTCATTTGCTTTGACCATCACCATAACCCATCCAGCTTTAAGTTGATCTTCTTGAAAAGATGGCCTTGTAAAAAATGCTCCTTGGAATCCACCTATACATTCTGGAGGAACCAGAGCAGGTCTGCTTTCACTTTTGGTTCTTTTCCCCTGCCAGCTGTCTACTGCAGTAGTGCTTACTATTCGAAGCTACCACCAGCAATGCTCAACAACCACGAGCACCAATTTTTCCACACATAAATGTACTTTAGGCATCCTATCTCACTGGTAATCTACAAACAGCCAAAATTGCAGAATTATTTGCATCGCCTAAAGGTCAAATTCCCCATTACCAACACCTTCAAGAACCCAGAGTGCACCTATCATACACCAACTGCATGGCACAAATATGCAGCACCCTACACAGCTATACAGTCAACCAACTATGCCAATGGACTTTCTCCCAAGAAAGATCAGAGCACGGGTTCAGTGCTCCTCCTGATCTCAAGAGAGTGTCATGGAATTTGCTTCAAAATAACAAGTAACAGGCACCTGAAAATGGGAGTAAAAGGGAAAGTATAAATTTGTCTTTTAAAAAAAATTAAGGTCATAAGACATAAATATTTTTTCCAACAAGTGACAATTTGCAGATTAGTAATACAAAGGTGCAGGTATTGAATCCCATTAAGAATGGGCTTTCAGGGCACCTCTTTTCTGCCTGTCTTCTGATGGAAATCAATGTGATATATGCACATTGCACTAGCTGAATTGCATCCTCCATTTTGTGAGCTAAATGGACAGTAGCAAATACTTTCCTCATTGATTGCATCTCGTCTTCACTTTTTCATTTGTTAGAAAACAAGGGCAGTTGCACGTTCCAGCCCTGGAGAATATTATGCTGCCACAAATATGTAAGAGCCGGGTATAAGCAGCCTGATTCTCCAGATATCTAGAGCCTTCTTTCTGGTCAAATAAAGAGAAACAGGAACAATAAGATTGAACCACATCATCTGCTGCATTCTTACAGTGATGTGAGATTATTTCTTCAGAACCCTATTTCTGTCAGCTTTATCTGAACTCTCCCATTATTTGCTTATACATTGGATTCTATGTACAAGATTCTGTGTACACTTGAGAATGACTGCATGAAAACTGATTTAATGCGCAAGCATTATTAATAGTATCTGGAGGAGGTTGTTTTTGCCTTAAAGAGTAGTTAAATGTGTGTTGAATTCTTTGGAGAATTCTGATCTTAATCCAGCAAAGCATCTTAAGAGGTTGAAGCCTCTCATATGCTTAAAATTGAGTGTATATATGAAAATGTTTTACCAGGCTGCAGCTTTTAATACCTCCACACATGCTTATAATTAATGCTCTATGGCTATTTTTCATTATTGGATTTTTCTGAAAACTGCAGGAGACTTGACAGACCTGTCATAGTCTGTAGTCACTCAACTAAAACTAAGACAGCCCATACAGTGACATTTAAGACCATTTGAGCCTGATAACAGCAGAAATACAAGCAGTAAAGGAGACAATTTTACAGTGCCTGCTTAACAAAATAACATATACTCCTGGTGGTGATCAGAATAGCTAACTACAGGAGAGTCACCTTGCTAAACAGCCAGATGATACCCAGAACTAAAGCTGCCAGGGTTTCAACTTACTTACTTAGCTGCTGATCATTGAAAGTATTTGTCTTTTAAAGTGTTCTGCAAGTTTGACTTAGAAGTTCTACCAATAGATACCCTGAAATAGAAGCCCAGAGAGGACAAGCATGAGGCCCTGCTTCCACGAATGAGGAGGAGATGCCTGGGGCAGAGAGACTGTCTCCCATCCATGAGAAACTAATTTTTACCTCTTTTTTAAATACTTCAATTATCTAAATGATAATAAAAAAGTTGACTGCTTTTTCCTTAAGAGTAAGAGCACTATGTGCCATGCCATCATATGCAGAGAAGATGCAATTCACATCTTCTGTACCATAGAATAGTTTGAGTTGGAAGGGACCTTAAAGATCGAGTTCTAACCCCCCTGCCGTGTGTAGGAACACCTCACACTAGACCAGGTTGCTCAAAGCTCCATCCCACCTGGCCTTGAACACTACGATTCTATTACTTCCAGGGATGGGACATCCACAACTTCTCTGGGCAACCTGTTCCAGTGCCTTAGCAACCTCATAGTGAAAGTTTCTTCCTAATTTAAAGGAAATTTAAATCTAATTTTAATCTATCCTCTTCCAGTTTTGAAGCATTTCCCCTCGTCCCATCACTACATACCCTTGTAAAAGTATACACTCACTCTGCAGCTGAAAATGGGACTGCAAAACTATAGGAACACCTGCCCTCCTAGTCAACCTAGCCAACCAGGCAGGAACCAGAAAGATACGAAGCAAAAGGACTTATAGAAGCATTAGATATCAGCTGCCAGCATCCAGGCCACCACACCTTTGCTGTAGCAGTTAGCCATGCTAAACATGGTAAAACCAGTGTCAGGGTGTCTGTCACTGCTACACTATTTCCTCCAGATTCACAGCAGGTGCCTGTTTGCAGCCCTGAGGTATGGCCACCTTCTGAGTCCCTTCAAGGTCTCGGGAAAAAACTTCTGCCAAATGAGACTCCTGCTTTACCCCACAGTTACCTTCCAGTGGTGGCAGCAGCAGCTGGGACAGGGTTGCAGCACAGGGCAGATACATGGGGGCACACACCGAGACTCAATTTACCACCTTTGCTGCAAACAAGAGCCATGAAAACACGTTTGCACCTTCTGTTTTACACTGTACTCTGGGAACACTTATCCATATGTTATATTTGTGTGTATATGCATCATGCTTTCAGGGTGGGCATATTGCTTAAAAATAAACAATCTTATTCAAACCTGTTTCTTATACCAAAATGATTCCAGTTTGGTCCAGATAAATTCCTCTCTGTCATTAGTTCAGGAAGAGGGGTCACCAGAGATGGAAAACCAGTGGAAGCACATGGTAAGGAAAGGCTGGGAAGGGAAGGATTTTAAGGGCAAAGAGCTCTCTAACTATCTTTTGATCAGTATGGGGGGAGACATGACAAAGGCACGCAACAAAAATTTTATTACCTGCTTTGATTAGTAGCCTTCTAACAAGAAGAAAAGTTTAACTTCTAGTTCCTTCTAGGTGTAATTTAACCTTATCCTGAGTATCAAAAGATCCACACAATATCCTGGCACCAGGAGTCACCATGCTGCAACCAAAAACAATCCGGGACAGCATTAAAAGCAGAGGGGAAAGGGGGACTCATGGCCAGGAGAGAAGCACCAGGTCTGCTGGATGCTTCTGTGTCTGCTGAGTACCTTCCATGGTGTAATCACAGGATCAATGACATATTCTGGTTTCCTATAATTTAGGAGCAGGAAAGAGACCTTATTTCCTACCTCCAAAGAGGAGTTCCTAGAAGGTAATACTAACATCCTTAGGTAGGATTGCACAAACACACATTGCCCCCAAAATTACCACCTCGTTGAGATCAAACTATATGATTTCATCAGCTGTATAACAACTTTAGTGAAGTCAGGTGTAAATTAGTTTCTGCTGTTGGCTTTACCTGTAGGACTGTATTTCTTACTGAGGAACTCTGATCCTCTGCAAACACCCCTGACAAAAGATGCTGGCTCCAACACTACAACCCATCCCAATAAACTATTTTGTTGGCCTAGTGCTGTGATTCCAGCCATTACTCATGACAACTTATAGCGAGAGATAAGATTATAGAAAATATTGAGTGTGTATACTTTTATCTTATACATCTGAGAAGAAATAGTGCTTTACTGGTCAAGTATACAATGAATGTCCAAGTGCAATAAAATGTGCACAACTCATTTTATCCCATAATCCCCAAAGTCCACTCAAGAAACATAGATACACTCTGAGGTGCAGTACCCCCAGGGAAAACAGATACCTACTGAGTCTACGGGGCTTAATTAATAACAAGCACAAAAAGAGCCTTTCAGTTTGTAGAGCCAAAACAGAAGAAAAAACAGTACCAGGCTGGGATGCTAGTCATCTTCCAGTGAAGCAAGCTTATTTTCAAGTGCTCTAGCATATACAGACACTCAGGAATAAAAATTAAAAATAAAAATAAAAAAGGGAGTCAGAATAAACACAATCTCATTGAAAAACTAAACCAAAAACTTTGGATACGTGGGGAAAATTATATTTAACAGAGAGAGAAACATTTAAGTTACGTGGTCATGCATAAACCCCTCCAAGGCTGTGTTTCATCTTTTATTCCTCATAGGCCTTTTAGCAGGGCTCCAATCTCACATTAATATCAAATCTAACAACTTTGTTGTTTTAAAAACAGCTTCTTAGTGCCAACCAACTAGAGCTGTCCAGTTCTCTAAGGGAAAAGACATCTCAATAATCAGTCAACTCTGATCTCCCTCTTATTGACATGCAGAAAAAGAAACCCTTGCTTTTAATAACAGGACTTCCTTTCATGCAAAGATAGTGGAAGCTTTCAAAGGATAAATAATTCACCGTCTTCCAAGCACTGAGAATAAATTTGTTCCTTTTCTGTTTTACTTTTCTTCAAGATATGACATCTTAGGAAAGCAGGGGGAAGGAGACTGCTCTTTGCTTCTAAGGATATAAACACGCTCAATGTTTCATTCCCCACTGCAACAAAACTATAAGATCAATAGACAAGCGCTGAAAAGCTTTTCCCACCAGGCAGAGGCTCTGCCATCTAAATAGTCTCTCAAATGATATAATCTCACAAGAAGCAACAACAAAGAAACATCCAACACATAGCTAGGGAGCATGCTCGGAATAATCTCACATAAGGACAACTCCACAATAAGACATCAAATTAATTAAGCTCGATCATATCAGTGACTGCTGACCTATAGTTCTGTCTCTGTTCTTTTACATTTTATCTGAACACCAAGGGGATACGGGAAAGTTGTTTTATTTATTGAGCTGCTTTTTTTTTGTAAACAACACCAACAAAAAAATCCATAAACCAGGTTGAACAAAAAAATGCAACATACTCTACCTGGCAAACTGAGATGCTTGTATATATGTCTAAAGCAGAAAAAAAAATAAAACCTGAACAGAGCAATCACCATTTTTCAGCAGTGACCAATAACACCAGCAGGCTGAGCGTTCATGCCCAAAACTCAGGGGGGCTGTTCTCATACATGGGAGTCAGTCACTCAGTTCTTGGCCCAATTGCTTTTGGCAATGGATCCAAAAATCAGCTTGGAGATGACTCTCGTGGCTCCTCTTTGTAGCATGACAGAAATCACCTTGTATTAGGTTTATGCATGAATCAAAAAAAGTAAATGCAAAAACATAAAAGCTGCCATCTGGTTCAGTTCAAAGCCAAATCCATCCCAGGAAAGCATTTCCTGAAAGGAAGGAGACAATTCCCAAGGATGGTGAGTGAATAGCAATACCAGAACAAGTATTCCCATCCATCCTGCAGGATTATTCCCTTATACACTTATACTAATCTTTGTCTGGTCACAGTTTACATTTATTCAAGAATGGAGCTTTCAGAACATACTTCTAAAAGCTCCCCCAGCATCATACAGACAGGTCGTTGCCAGTAGCCACAGGATACCAAATGTAAACACCCTTCTGTGACAGGGTAATATTTTCTAATGATAATTTTAAACCATGTATCCCTCTTCATGAGGCTGAAATTGCATTAACATAAATGATTTGCTGACCAAAGAGGGAGTAACACCATTTGAAGCTTATAGCTGCCTAGTACAAAGAAATGTTGGAGAGAGTGGAGGGTAAAATCACTATATAGTGATAAGTAATTAAATTTATACCTCAGTACCACGGATTAAATATTTCCGGCAATACTGACAAGAGAAACCATGAAAAAAAAAAAAAAATCACTGCCAGACTTTTTTTTTTAAATACTGTTATTGTCAGCACTACTAATCCATTTAGGAGTCTACTAAAATGATTAAGGAAATGCAAGATAAGGCTTCCACAAATACAGCCCATCTTGTGAACCAGTTTTGCTCAACTCCATCTAACAGCGTGCTGCTATCCATCAAACTCCAGCTTTTTCAAATTAAACGTTACAAAAGAGGAAAAAGAAACAAAACCAAATTAAAAATGGTTGATTGGAAATACTTTGCGCAGCAGTTACTATCATGCTGCTGACAGGGGGTGAATGTTGAGGGAAGGGAGGAAAGGGAGGAGGAGAGATCGTTTACAGTGACACTGGGAGCAGAGATCCAGAGCCTTTGAAATGGTATTGAAAATGCACTCAATGCTTCACTTCACAGAAAGTGCCCTTCCAAAATATGGCGATTTGCTAGTTCCAAGGAGTTATTTTCACCATTTGCGTGTACTTGGGTGGAGGAAGAAGAGGCGGATGTCTTCCCCTACTATGCCCTGTTTATTCTTTGCCTCTGTTGGTTTTGCTCCCACCAGAGCAGCGAAGGTGAAGCAAGAACCCAGCAACACTAAGTTGAGCTCTAAGGCTCAGCACACCACACACATCATTGACCCAAGATCATATTGGGCGTTTTGCACCATCCACTTCAATAACCTCTTCATATAGATATAAAAGACAAAGAAACAAAATCTCCAGTATACCTACTTCAATATTCTCTTTATGCCCTGACACAAAAATAAACACTATCACCTGCCACACGTAAGGCAAATTTACATGAGAAAGAACATTTGGCCCATTTCAGCATCAACCATAAAGGAGAACTTGAAGAGCTGCTCTACACCATGCTGGGAGGAAATAGAACTGGTGCAAACAGCACTACCCCAGCAAAGATTTTTCTGCCACAGCACTGTTATACCCCAAGGAGAAAAGAGGCTCTCAGGGACAGAAAAAGGCTGTGCACCCAGTAGACAATTGTTCCAGGGAGTGAGGGAAGCAGCCTGGACTTTGGTCCTGTTAACCAGCTGGTAAAAATCTCTGCCAACTGTCTGCTGCTAGGACTAGAATACAACTAGTACCCAAGCTGACTACATTAAAATTAGCTCATTCTATCTCTACAATATCCATTAAAACATAAGTGTACTCCCTGCCTAAAAGGCACTGGGTTTTTAATGCCTCACTGTTAACAGTCAAATAGCCTAAGCCTATATATTTTACATATATATGTATAAATTTCTTAGCCGGTATATGTTTTAAAGCAATTTGGGACATACATTTAATTAAAATCCAAAAGGGATTACTTCAAAGACATCAAGGCTTTCCAACCACAAAGCAAGCTGGCATAATCCCCCTGGAATGCAGGTAACGCAGTGTAGTGCTGACCCTGCAGCCTTTAAGCTTCATTTTGCCCAGCACAGATTTAACGTACCTGCTAATATATGAGGGCACTGAAACTGGAACCTTAAACTGAGCTACACAACCAAACAAGACATGCTGCTGTGCACTCTGCATGTTTTCCAGCACGTTATTCCAGGCCAGACACCCTCTCCGTACTTTTGCCTGTGTATCTGTGTCAGTCAGAGATCTGGAGCCAGAAGATCAGTCTCAGAAAAAGCTGCCAGAGATGATGCAAGCTACAGGCAGAAATCCACCAAAGTTCATTCATTTTAGAGAAGAAGAGTAAGACAGGCTGACAGAAGCACAGTGTTACCCATACCCTGACATGTAGAAGATATGCCATTATAAGCTGAACACTGTTACAGATCTGACCCGAGCAGAGAAGTGGAGAAATTCATGAGAAATTAATTTCACTAGATGACTGGAAAGACCTTTTGTTTCCCAAAGTGAGCCTGCTTTGTTAGGTCAGTAGGGTTCAGCTAATTAGAGCAGTCTCCTGCTCTTCCAGAATCGAATATATCAAACAAAACTGGCTAGAAGAATAAGTTTTCACACAGATATTAGTTTCAGCCTCTCAACATAAATTTGTCCCACATTCAGATGGCTCTCAAAAAAAAAACCTGGGAAAACTTGGAACATTGGTAATAAAGTCTGCAAAGGTCAGTCCTAGAAACTCTGTATGTGCTGACTTACTGTTTGCACATAGGGGCTTTAGCAGCTCCTATTTCAGTGCATTTTTCAAGATTTTGGGTGTTCAACAGCTCAGTTAGTATCCCAGACAAATGACCACTGTCATTTGTGCAGTGAGTGTGACACATTCTGGACAAACGCTGTGTGCACTACAGAGTCTGGCTGTATGGTCACCAAAAGACCTGCAGTTCCTACAGAGTTATTTCTTCAGCTCCTTCCACAAGTGCAACACTTGCAGGGTACATTTGGCCCACTGACACAAGGATTTCATTGCACATGAAACCAAGTTTTCTCACAGAGTTCCTCAAAAGAAATTACGGAGCTTCCTGTGCAATTCACAGGTCATACAGCTTTATTCTAGTTTTGCACAAGACAGGGTGCTTTCTCTCCTCAGACCCCTCCCCACTTAAAAATCCTTTCAAGGATTAAAAACTCCCCACTTAAAGATCCTTTCAAGTTGTCTGAAAAAGAAAAAGTCTCTTCAGGTGAAGTGTTTTTTACTCTCAAAAGTCACTCAAGGTGCAGAGGTCAGTGGCTGTGAAAGAAGGCGTCCCCTTCTGTTTGCTGTCATGTGATGGAGCAAGTCAGTCCACGTCTCACCCACATTTCTAAATAAATGAGCCTTTTGTCTTTCTTAAACGTAACAAGTTTGAATTCTTCATTCATACGCTTACATTTTTTTCAGTAGGAACGACAGTCTAGAGCAAGTTTTAAAACATCAGGTTTTGCTACTCACATTAAACAAGCAAACACAAACAAGAAAGGGGTTTCTCCAAGGAGTTGTAGCCAGGGCTAATGGGACTCCAGAAGGTATTTACACACTACAGTTTTTCTGGATCCGAGTCCGGGCTATATCCAAATCCAGCTGAAGATGGCCTGTCCTGCCAAAAGACCCTGGGCAGTCTTACATTGATAACTTAAATGTTTCCAAGATCAAGTCATATCTGGAAAAACAATTGATTCCTTGTGTGCTAGAATAATTAAGTAAGAACCAAGAACTGGAGGGACTTGGAGCCCTTTCCTTGAAACTACATTAAAAATAGTTCTGAAAATCTTTAGGAAAAAAAATAAAAAAGAAGTCTAGAGCTTTTCTCACAATCTATAGGAGCCAGTTAAGGTTTGCCTTTGATCTAATCAGTTGGGCAACAAATAGCAAGAGTTTGGACTAACTCTAATAGATTTATAGTGAATTATTTTTTCATTATTCTCAGATTTATTGTTCTTTTACTGTAAATTGCCTGCTCTCATGTATCATAAAAAATTCACTGGAACAAAAGAGCAAAACTAAACCCATTATATGCAGCTTAACTAGTTCTTATACAGACCTTTTAGCATTTAAATTGAGTTAGCTTGCAGGGTGCACAAGCAGATATAAAAATAAACGTTTCAAAATCTGTCTTCATGTTCAGACCAATCTTTCAACCCTGGTGAAAATTCTGGACGTATGAGAAACTTGCACTTAGTTCTCCCATGTATATTCGTTACAAGGATCTGTAATTAAAGAGGGAGGGAAGCAGCTTTACATGCTTACCTTTGAAACACGCCATTAGAACATTTAAGGGAGAACAGAGCGAATCCATGCCCTCAAGCAAAAAATACAAACAAAACAAGGGTTATTTAATGGCTGGGGGTTTAATTCAGTTTCCTTCTAAAACAGGAATTTTGCATTGTGGTGGTTGTGTGTACAGTACCACCTGGTCTTTATATGTTACTGCTGGCTCTAGGCTGGTTTCCAAAATACACCTCAGCTGGGTAAAAAATGCACACCTGATTTATAGGCTGTAAATGTGGCTAGAAAATGGGCAGCTTGGTTTTAATGATGTTCCTAACAGCAGAAGGTAAGAGTCACCAGCTAACTACTGACGTACTTGCGCAAAATACAACAATAACTTGTTGTACAACCCAAGGACATTTCAAAAGAGTCTAATTTGCCCCAGAAAGCATGAGGTAGGACGCTGACTGGAGGAACAGCACAACTTCAGCACTCCTGCACACTCTGATGTGCACCGCTGCAGACCCACACCTCTAAAGGAAATCTTGCAGACACTAAGTTCATTGACTTTAGATGCAGCTGTTCCAAAAAGATTGCATTTTGGGGTGTCTCCTACAGTGTATGATACCAGGAAAAAGCTTGTATATTGTATGGATTTTTTTTTTCCTCCAAATATGATCATTCCTGTAGCTTCACCCATGTCCTTAATGTAATTAACCTAGACAGGACCATACACGCAGCAGCACAGGGTATTACTAGCACTGTAAAGCTCAAGTAGACCAACGCATGCCACAGATCACAGGAAAATATGCTACTTAAAAGTTAAAGCATCAAAAGATAATTAAGAAAAAACCCCAAGCACGCTGTCTTAATAACTTGATCCATGCCTATTTAGTAGACTGACTCTGTACTTTCCCCTGGGAAATATTACTGGAAACAAGAGGGTGATTTAGCAATCTATTTTTCTGAATTCTTTACCTCATTCACAACACAGACGGAAACAGTAAAAGGGCGTCCTGCTGACACCCTGCCCTCCAAAGGGACAAAATCCTACATGTCCTCTCTGGCTGGTCCAGTGCTGCCACACTCCCTCCTGATTTGTCAACACCCTAGAGAATCAGCATTCCTGCCAGCATCAGGCTTTCAAACCTATAGCTCTGATATAAGTGAGTTTATTACTCTGGCAGCTGAAGGTGAGGATATCAAAAGAGGCCTATAAGATTAAGTTTTCATCAGAATTCAGGCAGAAGGAACACAATTGTGAAGATTAGGTTTCTCCAGGAATTGCAATTGTTTGGGTTTTTTTATATTAAGATGTATTTTTTCCAAGTTTTAATGTTTCAATATGAAAATTATTTCAATGGAAGCATTTTCAAAAGGCTAGGGGAACAAATGGAACTGAACAAGGAAAAGCAATAAGAGAATTATACAGAAGAAAACAGATTATTGAAAAAATAGTCTATTAATAGTTCCACTAACATTTTTAGATGCTGGCTTCCAGATCTTTTCCTAAAACATATTTGAACCTGAATAAAACTTGTACAGCTTCATATTTGGAGCTGTCCCATTCAAGACAAAGGAAAAGACCAGGTAAAAAAGATATACTGGTCTATTTACATGGATTCAAAGTAGTCTGGGATTCAAAGCAGCAACAAAGATATCCTGAGGTTTGATGGACACTCAGAATAAATGTGGAACATCAACAGGAAATATAAATATATAGGATCCTTACTCTGCTTTGCACAATGGTGGAATTCAGTCTTTCAAAGATGCGATTCTTTTTTTAAGTAGATTTCTTCAAATGTCTAGAGATTCCTGAGAATATCACAAGCCCAAGTGATTAGTTGCAACTTGTATAAATGCCTTCTTTCTAATATCTGATGGCAGATCTTGCAAATTGAATAAGCATTTCAAAGACAGCAAAACCAGCATGTTTATTTTTCTATTAGAAAAGCATCTACTGACTACGATGGGGACTTTGTGTAGTGCACAACACAAACCACATTACATTAGAAAACACGGCTTTATGGCAATTACTGGCATGTGAGTTGCTTCTTAATATGGAAAACACAGAAAGGCTTACTTTAACTAAGCTGGAATTGCTCGCCCAAAATCTTTCCATTTACTAACAGTTGCAGCAGCATAGACTTGGCTAGCATACAGGTTTCTAAACAAGCTGTTAATATATGTATTGAGATTGCATTATGATTGATTATTAGTTTATTTCCTATGTGACTGAATCAATATTCAAAGTCTAAACTTTAAGCACCCTGTTAATTATGCAAGAAGATGAATGATCTTATAGGTTAGCTTTGTCAAAACCAGTTGCACCATCTGTCAGAGATTAATTAAGAAAAGATTTATAAGCACAAATGAATTTGTCACATTCCCTAAAGAAAAATGACTTGGCTGATTAAAATTATTTTCTAATGAATATAAATAATAAATATTACTGTATCCGTTTGAACTAGAGATGAAACTTCAATTCAAAATAAGGGAAGAGACAGAAGTATGATTTCAAAGATTTGGTCAATTTTCATGTATGCCTCAGGAAAATCTACTAAAGAAGATTCCTCTTGAAACTGTTTAACTTGCCTTGTATTTTCTTAGTTTAGTTTAAAATTATTGCAGGTCCCAGGTCCTTTTTACAAGGTCCTTTTTAAGTACTCAGACAATTTCTGTAGCAACTGATCAGTGAATAGATATTTGCATGTATACAGAAATAAAATGACTGTTAGCTTTTAAAAAAGAAATCAGAGGAACCGTTTCAGGTAGAGTACTAAACACAAAATTTTGCCTGGACTCTTAAAAAATTTAAGGACTAATCAGAAACCACGGATGGCCATTTGTACTGAAGTACATGTTAATATAACCAGGTTGTTCATTCTAAAACAGGATTGGACATCTTGCTTTATCTTTTTAGATATAGTTAATTATTACTTACACCAGTTCAGTGATAAAGTTTTCTAACATGTTTTTCTAACAACCACATGAAAAAAAATTACGTTCTCAATTTCATACACAATCATCTTCCAACTTCTAATTTTCCACTGGCTTAATCTTAGGGCCCTTGCTTTACAGAATAAGGCATTCTGAAGTCTTATGTTCCACACTGCTTTAAGGACCTGACAAAAAAACACCAGCCCCATTCTGTTTGTGTTCCATTTTCTTCAGAAATTGCAGTTCAAGTTGTATATTGTGCTGAATGCCTGACAGGGCAACAGCTTGGGAGGCGCATCAACACCGACTGCTCCAGGTGCTTCAAGGAGTTGAACCACAAGTAGGTAATAAACGTGACTATACTATAAAACTACTATATATAAACTATACAGCAGAAGACATGTTGATAAGGCCATCACACCTGACTGCTGATGCAGACCTAAGCATTGAAAATGGACAGGTCCCCAAAACCTGGCAGCCTGAAGGAGCATCAAGGTTACTCTTGGAGCAATAAGTGACATCACTTCTTTACAAATATTGAAAAAGAAAAATATTTACATTGCCTTATCTATACTATTCGCTTTCCATGGTCTGCTTCATTTTGTTGCATTTGCAGTGTGTCAGCACTGCTGTCCAGAAGATAGTTATATTTAATAACAGTGCTGTAAGATCTGCCGCACAGCTCTGCGACGCGTAAACTGCCTTTCAGCGCCGTCCTCTTTAATTAGCACTAGTGCTGTTGTTCCGCAGTCAGAGGATGAGTGGTATCAACAGAAAAAGCAGGGCTGATGTTTCTGTTGAGTTAATTGAAAATGTCTCACAGCTACCGTGGAATAACTTTTACAAAACACTTAAAGACCTTTCAACGTGAATTTTTTCTTTAATCCCCATCTATAGGCTCACTTAAACAATTCACCTCCACTAGCTCATATACATTGTACAGCAAATTTGGGCTGCAGCAATAAGAGGTCTCTGACAGTAATTTTCAAACGACTAGAATTTGGCCATAAGAAAAAGCAAAACCAAGATGCTCTCTGTACACACAAACACACACAGTGGGATGGTCAGAAAGCACAAGACCCAGAGGTAGCTCAAGTGGGAAGAATAGAAATAAATTAATGTAAGAAGGGAGACAAACAATAAGTTCTTTTGTAGGAAGGGAAAGGAGTTTGGCTTGGTCATGTAGTAATGAATTTTTTATGTGCTCTGAGGCAAATGTTAATGGTGAAGCCTGTAACAGGCAACTCAGGCCAGCTGAGGCAGTGTAGAAGAGATGTGATCCTTTCTTCTCATCCTCAAAAGACCCACACTGCTCTCAGCCTCAGTGACCATTTACAATAGTATTGATAATAAAGTATAAATTATCATCCTGCCAGCAATATTGCCAGCAATATTGCCAGCACTCAAGTTAACAAAAGCCCAAAAAACATGAGGACCCTAAGTGATATTAGCAAAATTATATTCGCTCTCTCTTGCAAAGAGGTATGTTCAATACTGCTCTTGATCTTGGGGGCAGGCTTGGAGAACACTGTGCACTAGCAAGCATGAGAACAGATGGGCAAGAAAGGATAAATTAGAAACAGGGCCCCTGTCCCCTTCATGCAAACAAGAGAATTCGCTCTTTTTCTTTTTACCATTTATTTATGCAGCAATCTGTTTATTATCATTTTAATTATTATCAACCAACACTACCTTTTTTCCCCCCTTGAGAAGCAGAACTAATGAATTCTGGCTCCTGATTCATCTGTATCCTCTGACCCTTCACACTCTGTTTTCTACTATTTACACACTCTTTCCAGCTCTCTCCTGACACTTCCACCAGACTGAGACCCTAGTCTGAAGCTGCCTGTGGACTGTGGCTCTCCTTAGAAGAGCTCTGACAGCCATACTCCCTTTGTAAAATACAAGCAGTCCTAAACTACAGGCCCATGCAGTAATCTCAGAGGAAGGTATTGCTACAGATGTATTACTGCTAAGTGGAATTCCACCTACTTCCTGGCAAGTTATCAAAATACGTTCACTCTACTACAACCATTATAAACACCAGTGACCCAAACAGCAACAGAAGACATAAAAAAAAAAACCAGAAAGAAAAAGAAAAACCACCAAAACTAAAGACCAAACTCCATGCTGCATAATGAGAAACAAAAATCAAAAATGTGTTTTAAAGAAATCTCACGTGTACTCTGAGGTCCAGGTAATGATTGTAACTAATTCAAAATAAGTTTTATAAAAAATAAATAGGTAGAGCTGCGTTACCAACCGGTAATGAGGGCAGGAAAAGGATACAAACTGCAGGAGTCTTGTAGGACCATATATTTACATTATGTCTTTACCACCACTAAAATTTGCAGCAGTTGCTAGTCCAGTGCAAGCCATGCACGTGCAGAGGGCTAACTGCTGGAAGACCTTGCCAGCCACACGGCAAGCAGGGCACTCCAGATCTTGCCCTAGTGTACAACTTCAGCTTCAGTTTGACCACAAGAAAGACAGTTTCAAGTCTACCATTGGTGTGCAGGAGCACCCACCAAAACACAAATTCAGAGCAAAAAGAACACTCTATCAGTAAAGTGAGCAGACTCAGTGAAACCTAGATAATTAAGCAAAAAAAAATCCTGCTAAAATCTTGGACTCAGTTGAAAATGGGCAGGACTGACAATTGCTTCTAAAATCAGTTAGGTTATAAACCAACCCAAAAATTAACCAAAGAATTCATAACAGAACTGTGTATCCATAGACTTACTGTTGTATGAGAAAGAAGCTATTCCCCAAGCAGAGACAACAAATACCCTAAATGCAGAGATTAACAGTCCTTGCTGGTTTTCTTTCTTTCTGTAGTCTTACCAGTTTATGGGACCGTGTTTTTATTTTCTCCAGTATCACATGGAAAAGGGCTTAAATTTACACCCTGATGGGACACCATGGAAAGCAATGGGAAAAACTGCTCTATCTGCTTGGGGGGGGGGAAGGGGAGGAAGGGGAGGAAGGCCAGAGTTTCTGCCCTTTCAGAAAAACATTATCTTCTCTTCAACATCATCTGTTTGTAAAGACTCCTTTGAGAAAACTAAAAGCTTATGAAGTCCTTCAAGAAACAAAACAGTAACTGCTTTGCTGGAATTGAGAGGCCTGGCTTCAAGAAAGGTAGGTATTTTGAAGCGGAACTGAGGGCAGTAATTCTTCTCACAAATATATATTCCTCTTTTTAATTCTGTTTTGCTGCTTCTAATTTAATGGAGAAAATTAAGCAGTAATTTCAGCCAGGTCCTGCTGTTCTATTCAAATCCATTTTCATCAGATTATCACTTCCAGCAGCGATAAAAATATTAATGATTTTTTCAAAGGGAGTGTTGTATTTAAATATTTCAAAACTATTGGTTTGTTTGTGTCAATGAGAAGGAAACATATTGACTGGAAGCTGCAGCTAATGCTGCCTTTTATAAATCTCCTGTCAGGTAAAGAATGGCTCTCCATAGATTCCAATATGATGTAGAGCTCTAAAGCAAACACTCCTATTGCCAAGAGGCTCAAAGGAAGCTGCCACCGCAATATCGTGGGCTGAATAGTGGGATTTTAGTTTATCTTCCCTGCCATAGAAGCTGAGCAAAAAGAGGAGATGGCTCAGAATGCTTCAAGGAGAAAGTTGATTGATTTACTGAAATGCCAAAACCTCTAGATAAGCAAAACCGCTATGCTGAAGTTTGCAGGCAATTTCATTAGATGACAGCACAGTGGAGACAATGCATTTGAAGCCTGTTTTTCCTGGCAATCAGACTCTTACTTCAGTCCAGAATTGCACATACATACACATATGTTGCACAGGAATATACAAGTTATACAACATTCTGGCCTCAGCGTCTGTGAAGTCCACAAGTACCCTTTCAGCTATCCAGTGCAAAAACAACGTAAGGACCACAGCTACAACAGAAAACTTAAACATAAGAAAAAGAAATGCTTAGATTATGCTTACGTATCTAACTGCATAATAAATCAGCAGCACATGACAACTTACCTAATTTAAGCTCTTATTATGATTTGTTCAGACTAACTCCTGTGAGTTTTAGCCCTATTTACACAAGTTCAGCAAGCACTTCAGGGTCTACACATACAGTATAATTTTCTATTTTTTACAAATACTCTGACTTATAAGTCATTGGGGCATCAAGTCTTTCAAGAAGAGCAGAGACAGGTTAGAGAAAGGGATGCCCTATACCCAAGAACCACATTATAGCTTACAAAAAGATGCTTTTTATAGGGTTTATGCAACCATGGAGACTTCGATAGTTTGGGGTTTTCCCATCACCTGTGAGATACAGTACTCCTGAGGTGCCCTGGCCACGTATATTCTGCAAGATGTAGTGCTGCTTGTCACATGGAAAAACTGCTCATCTCACATGTTTTAAATCAAATCAGGATTGAAGGAGCTTATTGATTTATTAATGACATGTAATTAACCAGCAATCAGTGAACTATACATTCAGGATCAGTATTAGCAACACAGAGGACAAACCACAGCACTGGACTTTTTCAAAACCTTACTAAGCACAAGCAAGTTTCTAGCTACCCTCCTACACCTAAATCCTAACAAGTCCCTACCCCATGAGCTAAATCCTAACAATGTGCAGAGACATGCAGGTGCACTCTTGCTCTGGTGAGCACAGCTCCTCATCCCACAGGATTCCCCAGCCTCACCTGTCCCACGCTATTCCCCACAGCAGCAGAAAACTTTAGGTTTTCTTGCTGCACACAGTGGGTACAGATCACATGCCCCATCCCAACAGCTGCTGCCATCCAGGCTGTTTTGCCAAGGATGAGCCACAAGAGGTACCCATGCTACTTTCTCCACATTTCATGGGTTGAAGGCTTCAAGTTTTAAAGTTCTAACCTTTAAAGGTTAGATTTCAAGCCACTGAGACCAGCAAAGCCTCCCTCCCCACACACAGGCAAAGTGGGGATCCCCAGTGCCCCTAAACATGCAGGCTCCAGTCAGTGCTTCCTCTGAGAGAAAAACACTTCCATCTCATCTCCACTGGACACTTCCCCCTGTGTTTAAAATAGCCAAGTTCACAAAGCAGTATTTTTGGCATCCAGTAACATGAGTCTTCTCCAGACATCTATTTTCATAAAATTCGCAAGAACAGTCTTAGTTTGGGATTGCAACTGTGCAGACAGGGAGGGCTGAAATTGGTCATGGGGCTCAACTGTGACAAATAGACATGTACCCACGCAGTATGACAACACTGGGCACTGGGTTGGTTCTTGAGCAAAATGTCTAAATACTAGAGGAAACAGAGCATCTTGAGACTCTAAAGGCTCTTGGTCAGGAAGGACATATTTTGTAATAAGGAAGAACATTGCAGCAGGAGTTACACTCCAGGTAGCCTCCCCACTGACCACTCATTGGAGCATCATCTCCCAAAAAGCCCATCACAGAGACACCATAAAGACCTTGCAGATGGACTCTGATACAAATGTTAACACTAGGCATCTTTTAAGAGATACCTGCTTATCATTTTGCAAAGGAAACAGTAGATAGGATTTGGGAAAAACCTTGCAAACGCTTTTAAAACTACCAGGCAGTAAATCTGCAGTTGTTCTTTGTGCAGATTTCTTCATGCTGTTACTCTTACAAGCACCTGCAAAACTATTGCAAATACACATATCCCCTGCACATACTAGTTATTATGAAAAACCCTGCAATCTAATAAGATTTTTTTTTTGTATGGAGTTTATTCACAGTGAAATAATGGATTCGACAAACAAAATCCTGTTCATAGCTCTCCAGGAGCAATTGTTTTGATTACAAATTAAAGTAATTTCATCACTTTCTATTCCCCAAGTTCCTTTCCTATGCAAATCTTCAAAGCACGTTTTTAAGCACATCTTACCACTCTGGTGAATGCTTCCATTTCCTGTGCCAAAACCCCATAGGAAGAAAAGGAATAATAATTAAAATATATATTTTTAATTAATAACATGCTCTGTCTGTTCCTTTTGTTTTATTGACAAAAACTTCAAGTATATTCATTCAATGGTTCAGCAAACTTTGTAAGAGATATATTACACATCTTAAACACATCTGCTGTTCCCCAAGGATATACCTCCTTCCAGCTATACAGCATCCTGCTTTATGTGCCACCAACCATCTTGTTTGCTGCTGAGCGGGCTGACGTGGATAGAGGACTGATGTCCAATTTAAGTTGCAGAAAGTCAGAAATCCCTGTGAACTAAGGAGTTTCCTTCCAGAAAATCTCTATACCATCTGAGCTTAAAGTATAACATAGCAAAACAGACCCAGAAATCAAACAAGGCTTGGGTTTTAAAGAAGCATCGCATTTAAGAAGGGCACGCCACTCAAGTAATAAGCTGGTTTCGGGTTCAATTTTTCAGAAGAATATCTGCTCAGCTGCTGGACGCTTTTTGAAGAAGATTAAAATAAACCTTCATCCCCTGCTACAGGCTCTGGTTACCAGTTTCTGATTTATTATCCATTTATTTGGAGCAGAGGAATTGCCTCTAGTCCTCTTACTCTCATCCCAGCCACCTACCTCTATATATGTGGATCGCAGAAACAGCTCCATGTTCTTTCAGATGGGGCAATGTTTTTAACCCTGATGGGTTTAAGTGACAGGAGGGAAGCACTGCTGCAGCAGAGAACAGTTTCTTTCTTGCCTTTATTGCTTTCCAGGACTGTAAATCAACCAACAACTAACCTAGTTTCCCCAACTTCTGGTTCACAAAAACCTTGTATTTGGTTTCAGATCACACTTTGACCTGGGGCAAAAAGAAACACACGCTACTCCAGACAAACAACTCTACTTATTATATAAACAAGCAAAAATTTGGTTTTCAATTAGGTTTCATTTTGTATGCACAGAGCTGTACACCACAGTATCACCTGCACTATAACAAAATAATAACAGTGCAAAAACATTTAGTTCTTCAAAGTGGAGTAAATAACAGTAAAATCTTTCAATCAAGCGGTTTTGGAAGTAGAAAATAAGCATAATAAAATAGAAGTCTCTAAAAGCCTGCAGCCCTAAAAGACCCATGTAGCTTTCAGTGTAGCCCTGTGGCCTGAGTTGCAGGAGAGCAGCTCTCTGACAGATGGCATCAGCAGTACAAAGAAACAGGAAGGGAAGAGAGCTTCTCCTGTGCCTTTGTTATCTACCTTTGTAGATGCACCAATGCATTTAAGATTGCATTCCTTCTTACACAGCACAAGAACATACTAAATTTCCCTGAAGTGAGGCACCTTCCTGAGGACGAGTTGCTCCCAACAGCCTTGCAACAGCATATACATCACAAGAAGAAAAATGGAAAGTACGCGGAGAGACAGGAATTTCTGGTACCCTCAACTATCCATCAAGTTCCCTCTCCTGCCATCTCCATCTTAATAGCATAAGGGAAGCAGGAAAGCTGGCAACATGACCAGCTGTGGGTGGTAGTCAAGTTCAGGATTCCCACCAGAGCTGCAGAAGACAGCAATGGAGCTGAGCATGTCAGTGTGAGGACCCTTGTCAATTGCCTGGGTGGCTGAAAGAAAAGAGCTGGAAGAGCAGCACCATCAGACTGCAGTATTTTAAGCCTCACACCTGGCTCAGAGGCAGCAGGGTAAGGGCACAGAGAGCATCTCACCATTGAAGGCACCAACACAACACAACCAAGCACTGAAGCACCCTTCACAGCAGCCAAGCAAAAGTCACCCGTGTCATCTGGTGGCAGGCTTGCCAGATGCATCTGGGATTTCACCATCAACTGATAATAAGCAGCAAGCAAAGCTAATCAGAAAAGTGGGAAAGTGGTATGTCAAAAGGCACAACAAAACCTTTTCTGCACAGGATAATGCAGGCATCGTGCTGTGATCAAATTAATGATCTGTGTCCATTCATAGTCCAGGAGTGAATTCCCATTTCCCTGGAAAATGCCATGTCAGCATACCCAAATCACACACAAACCTCTGGACATCTGACCCAGAGCAACCCTGGAGATCAGTGAGAGAGAAGGTGTTACTTACTGTTGCCAATATAGCATTGCTTTATTGCTGTTAATTACACGTGCCTTTCCCTCTGCAAGAACATTTTGTTTCACTTCCTATAGCATCAATACTCTTGAGAAAAAGAGTATTTGCTTAGAGTTTTAAGGGATTCACTGCATGAACAAAGTCTTCAGGCAGACACCAATCAGAGGAGCTTCAAAGGAATCCTGGAAGTATTTAAACTTGTTGCTTCCAACACCATCATCTGATGGGAAATTTACCAGCATGACAGACTGTTTATTGTCCCATCAATCTGAATTCGTACCGAGAATAATACTTTTCCTTGTCCTTGAATGCATGTGCTTTATATTTTCACTTGTGTCCATGGTAAGAGACACAGATACTAGTTGCCAATAGCTGGTCAATATCTCACTTGAGGAAATGCTGTATTCATTTGTAAAATAATTTTGCCTTACAAACAGGACCGAGATACCAAGAAAAACTGCAATATGTTGAAGTGAGTCCTGTAATGAGGTACATTTTTCGAAACCTTAAGTCACATACTATCAAGCATTGCCATTTACCTAAAGATGCCATTTCTCAGGAAGTTAGATACAATGCAATCAATACGATCACTGCAGCAATATTATCCCCTGTGCCGATGAAATGAGAAAGTTTATTTTAAAGGTAAGTTGTAAACAGAAAACCAATTATTAAGCAGAGAAACCAAATTTTGCCTTGTTGGACTGATACAACCCTGCAGCCATCAACATATAGTGCAAGCTTGATGAATGAACAATGCCATACAAGGCAAGATGCAATAAATATTTCTAATACAGTGTCACAGAAATTGGATTGCTTTACTCCCCTCTTGTTCCTGATTCACAAACTGCCAGCAAATCTCTAGATCCGCTTCAGTCTAAGCTATGAAGGCAGCCGAGGAGCCAATAAAATCTTGCATACAGCACAACTGATGTTTTATAAGATGGTGGTGGATAGCAACCAAAGTTCAAGTCCTGCATCAGAAAAGTGGTCAGGAAGGGCAAAAACAGTTTTAAGTCAAGTGTGATCAGCTGGGAGGTACAACCATAGGATAACATGCCAGCAGATGAATATTCAGAAACACAAACCAACAATAAAAATCAGCTCCTGTCATCAGGGAGATGCAAGGTGTGCCCTGACAGGGGTGTAACCACACAAAGTGTTTCAAACCATCTCCTGTGCATCCCTCAGCCTGACACAACAGCAACTTCAGCAGCACTCTTTTCCCTACTGCTTATAGTGCACAGCATAATCACCACAACGGGCTAAGCCAGTTTAGTCCTGGTAATCAACAGTAGAGCATTTTCCATAATAGAGTTATATATTAAGAACTTGGCTTGAAACAACTCTAACATCAGTTAATTATTAATTGCTACATAATCCAATACTTTGAAATGCAGGTTGCGAAGCTGCACAAATAAGTTATTACAAGAGAATGGTATGTGCTATTGCTACCTGAAAACAAGAGTTGCAGGGCACCATCATCTACCATCAAGTGAAAGCAGCTGCAGCACAAGGACCAGACCAAGTGGCTGGACAGCCCACAAGCAAGTGAATAAGCAGCATCCTTAGGAAAATGAGAGAGTAAGCTAGGTTCTCCAGGCAGTCTGCTAAAGCTAAGCAACATCACCTGCAATGAATTACACATCTGAAAATGCTGCACACTATTAAACATCTGCCTGACAGATACCCTGCAGGCTGACCAAAGTCCATGGGAAGTTTTCTGTGACTTCAGTACAATCTGCCTCTAACACTCACTTGGTTTAAAAGGATATTTTTTATCCTTTTAATACAACCTAGGGATAGGCTTGGAGCAGAAGGAACATTTAAGGTTGGAGTCAAAACACAATAAAATTAGTCATGGAGAAGGAAGACATGTACTCAAGAAGGGAAGAGACACTGAAACAGAGAACCACACAGCCTTTTTATATAGCTCTTTCAAAACAGATCTTGATCCCATTTCAAAACTTCTAGACTCTTCTGGAATTTGAGCGAATAAACAATTACAACAACTGCCAAAGCAGTTTCAGAACTTCTAGACTCTTCTGGAATTTGAGTGAATAAACAATTACAACAACTGCCAAAGCCTTCAATAAATCACAGCACTCCATCAATCCTAACAAGTGTAGTCCATCAGTTAAAACTGACATGAGACATACAAAAGGCACACGGATAAACCATCGCTCCAAGAAATAAATTTTAATCCCTCTTCCTATTCAAACAGGGGCCAGCAAGGTTAGGTACAAGAAGTCACATAAATTAAACACAGGAGGGTGGGGAAGGGAACAAAATCACTACATTCCTGGCCTCGAAAGCTAAAGGCAGTACTATGATTAAATAATTAAACTGTCTCACCTTGTGCAGTCAAGCTAAATTTCAACAGGAGCAATTAATCTTCATGTGGTCTTTTATACCCTACTCTATCTGTACTTTCAGCCAAAGTAAAACATTTCCTCATGCTCCTCTTTCTTTCTAAAAGGTATATATATATGAGGAAAGAATAACTTCTCATTTAAACTAAATCAATGCCATTTACAAGGTTGCAATTCAAACATAAAGGCTTCTCTTTGTGACACTTTTCACACACATTTGCAGAGCTTAGCACAGGATGAGAAATAGTTTACTTTTCCTGAAAATGCATTTAAAATTTCAAAAGATTTCATATATTATGTCAAGACAAGTCTTAACCTCTGGAAGTATTTTTTCATAAGCAAACAAAAAAGCAGGAGACCATCAACAGTTCAGAGCTTCACATCTCACCTGTTGTGTGGGCTATCAGTCCCAAATGGCCTTGCTGAATTGGGTAGACTATGGACTTCGACCTTGGTCTCAGACAAGATGGGAATTTGTTTCTTTTAAGACATTCTTAGGCTGGACTTTCTAGACTTCCTCTTTTTGAAAAAAATCTGGTTTGCCAAGTTCCTACCTGCCTCTGGTTAAGCTACAGAAACTGATGCTACATAAACACAACATGTTGGATGACACACAGACAGACTATCACAAATCCCCAAGGGCTTGTTCCACTGCCATTCCCACAGTACCAGCAAGAACTGCATTGCACTCAAACACTCGCAAGCCTTAGGCAAACAAGAAGGCGTTGATGTGAAATGGCCTGAGCCAAACCATGGGTCCAAAATCGCATATTAAGGGAAAGATATCTCATGGGATATGAACTTCATAGAACCTCAGCTGCAATACCAAGGCAAAATTCACAAAAGCAGCTTTGAACATCAATATTTGGACCTGACTAGGAATTACAAACACTTTGACTACCTCTTCGTGAAGAGCCACAGCTTTGTGGACAGAAACCTACTCACAGAAAGTCTGAGAATTCCTTTTGGGCCAAGGATGGTACTAACAGAATGGGAGTAACGAAGAACTTGTAGGAAAAGGTTGCACACGTATTGCATCAGCCACCAACAGCCTGCTGGAAGGCAGAGCTGACCACTGCCAGCTACCACCCTCTCACCTACCTCACCCAGCATTGAGGCTGCACGTTTGCTTTCCTCAGCTGAAGATACAGTTCAAATTCAAATGGGATAATGTCAACCAGGAGTAACAGCAACAGAAAAGATGAGGGGAAGGAAACAGAAGGAAAGAAAAGAAGGGCTTTCAACCTTCTTCTCCTCTTCCCTGCAGCCTGGAACCATTGCTCACATGGATCTCATCAGGCACAGCTGGACATATAGCCTTTTCAGGCTGCTTGTTTTAAGAGGGGACTTGCAGGCAAAGCATGCTTCCAAATTTAATCTGTTAGCAGTTGTTTTAAATGAATACTCCATGGGGTTGTTTAGAAACAGGAAAAATGAGAAGGAGATGGATAAGCAAGGAATAACAGGAGAAGAAAACAATAACAGAAGAAGAAAGGAAAAAATAGTTGGTTTACATTTCAGGGCATTAATTGTCCAGTATCAAATATTCTGGCACATCTCAGTGCTTTAGCACTATACTATACACACTCGGACAGGGAATACATTATGTACAAACAAAACAAACAACCACTACATCTTTTTTTTCTGCTTCCCCCCCCCCCCCCCCCCCCCCCTCATGACCAGCATTCTAGGTTAGTGTTTCTTTTGTCTTTTTCCTTGGGTTGATTTTCACTGATTTTTTCCCTCTGTACCCCTGTGCCCCACACATTTTTTTTTATTTTACTCACTCTTTCATGTTTTCCATTAATGAAGGAGTAAAGACTACACCTCCTCTTATTCGAAGTGCAATGCTGCCCTCCAGAGCTGTCAGGAGGAAAATTACTTTAGAAAGCATGAAACCATCTCGGAGTAAACCAGTCGTTCAGCTGAGATTGCTGAATCTAGTCTCATATTTATTCTCTGGATTGAAAACCAGTCTGCACGGACATGTTATCTGGCTTAGCCTGTTTTACTGACAATCATTTTGCCAGCTCATCCACATACACAATCTGTGCACCGACTGCAAAGCAAACAAGGGACTTTTCTCTATGTAAGATTGGGGGGAAATTCCAACTAATAAATTAAGTTGTCACTTCTTAAAGTCACTCAAAATAAGGAATGATCTTATAACTTTGCAATTGGAAGGCTCACTCAGAAAATATTTACTAAGCAGCCAAGCACCAAAAAAATCAGTGTTTGGGTCTGACAAGAATTCAGCTACCATTTGATTTTAGATTGTTCTTTATTCTTAGTCCTGTGGATAAATGTTCCTACTGAAAATCCTGAAAAAGATGGTGCTGTATCATAGCATATCAGACATCTGCTTTCTACAAGTGATAAAATTTTAGCTATAATCAGAGAATAAAATTACTTCAGTGATTTATAATGAAAAAAAAAATGCGTGACTGGAACAATATTGTTAAATTTCTGCCTGGAAGAGCTGCCTTGTTTATCACCTGCAAAACCATAATGTACAACTTGCGAAGAGCTTTCATTTCCTGTAACACCAGGTTCCAAGTCAGCAATTTTCACTAACTTAAAAGATGCATCCCCACAAAAGCAGATTTCCCTCTTCTTTTCATTAATATCACTTCCTAATGGCTTCCAGGAGGTAAAAAGCAACAGCAACAACAAATAACAGGATTTCCAAGCTGTTTTCTCTCACCTCTGAAGTCTGAGGAAGAAAGTCTAGAGGAACATAAACATTCATATACAGACACAGATTTCAACCCCCCGCAGAAAAGTCTGAGCATGATGGTACACAGCCATTATGTCTTACAAGGCTACATCAAAATTCATTGTCAGGATTTATCTGAACTCTTGCAAAGCTCAGGGCTATTCCAGTGCCAGAAGACAAGAGGAAAGCTGGGGGTAGGCTGGTTTGGGGATATCATGTGGGGGGAAAGAAGAAAACAAACTCTAAAAAAATTCATACAGCTGGTTCACATTTATTTTTCATTCTAAGTGAATAGGGTGAAACAGCTGCCTTCCTCCTCATGATACCACCAACCCCAGAGCTCATCATTTAATTCTCTCATCAATGTGCAGATGTTCTTAACTCCTTCACACTCAAGCTGAGATGGGTCAGACCCTTGCTGGTATGGATCAGCTCACTTCAACAGAAACATGCCAGGTTATGACAGATGGGAATATGCCCCTGTTTATTTTGCCAAAGAAAGCTGCAGGGCTGAGCAAGCACAGCTCCCCAATGTTTTGAATTAAGTGCATCTAGGCTGTTTTTGCCATTCCCAACAAAAGTGTCAACCCTTTCAAACATACGGCTCTTCAGATACAGGGCCCAGAGAGGCAGGCAGGAAGCCTCAGAAGTTGAACATCACAACACAGAGATCCTAAGGGGTGATCTGAGCTTCCCCCAAAGCAGATGCCCTTGGAAAAAACCCAGGGCCAGATTTACAGGTTGAACCCAGCATAAGCATTTTTTTTTTTTTATTCGCACATTTGCTGCTGAATTTAAAATGCCATGCAGGGCAAACAAGAAGCCTGGGAAGTGCCCCCCGCTCACTCAGCTCAGGAAGAAGAGGAGAGACCTTCCTCCACCCAGCAGCATGTAAGTGGGCTGAGCACGGCACTGGGAGCAGTCCCCTTCCAATTGCTGCGCTACCTGGCGACCCAGGGTTAATTGCTCTGCACTTTGCAGCTCCATTTTCCAGTCTTCAAAAACTGAGAAAAATGCTTATTAATGCTTACACAGCCTCTGCAATGTGCCGAGATGATCTCTGAAAGAAACCCATTAAATAAGCAGACCTGGAAGACAGAAAGAACAGCAGGATGTGTTTTGATTGTTGATTATCTATTGAAGAACACAAAGTTTCTGCTAAATTTTAATTCAGACACCAATTTGCCAGGCTTTAAGGGTTTGCTGCACCTTAATTTACATCCTTCATGCCATTCAGTCACTTACCCCTTGCATCATAGACTAAATATTTCTTCCTGTGTATCTGCATACTTTTTAGGTGCTAAAACCAATTATGATCTAGAAATACATGCAGTCAATTTTAATACAGATATTTTAATTAATATTACAGGAATATATTTTACCCATAGCTTTGGGCAATGGGACAAAGGTGATGGCTCTGTGAGAACCTTTTTATAACTGCAACACTAAAGATCGGACACCACCATTTTTTCCCCCATCACACTTATTTCCATTTTTACTTAATTTAGATGATTTATTTTATTTTGTGCTTAGTGAGGTTTTTTTGATATCTCTCTTGCCCCATTTCAGGCATTCCTTTTAGCTATAAAACCTGAAAAGAAATACTGTGTGGCTAGATTTGCTTGCTGTAAAACCACAAATCGTGAACATACACCAAGGGTATCATACTTAGTGTAGAGGGACAAGAATTCAATTAAAGTTTTTGCCATATTCCAACCTAGACTCCACTGAGAACAACAGTTGGAGTTGAAAAATAGATGACAGCTTTTTTAATTATTATTATCTGTTTTAAAGACCAATTTTCCAGATTGTCTCCAGATGGTGGAATTTTAAAGCCAATTTACCTATTCCCTTAACTAAGAATTTTGCAGTGGTTTTCTTCTAAAAGCTCTTGTATTTGTAAAATTATACACTGCTTCCAATAGAAATAATTCAGTCAAAAGAAATGCTTGTTTATTTAAATTGTTATTATGTTAGATAATTATGGTCTGTTCTTGTAACCCTCTCTGCATTAATGAATTCTGAAGTGTTGCTAGCACTGCTTGGGCCTCTTCCAGTTCTCTTTGTGCCTCTTCATTTCATAAAGTATTAGCAGGGATTTTGCTGACCGTTTTTAATGCAAGGACCTCTCTTTTTTTAATTAAATAAAATAAATAACCACTTTTCCATAGAAAGTTTCAGTAGTACTTTAAATCCATCCAGAGAAGGAGTATCTATATGAAAACCCCATATTTCAAAAATAAAACCATGGCTACTCTTTAAAAATATCTCTTCTAGGAGACACATCCAGGTTTCCAAGAACACATTGAGGGACCTTGTGGTTCCTCAACTGATCTTCGGTGAGTTCTCTAGACATAATCAAAGTACAATAGATGAAGAGCTGGGGTTCTACAGTTAGAAAATCTAAATCATCTGGAGGAGGATACAGCAACTGAATAGCAAGAGCAATTGGTACAGCTTCCTCTTCCTTAGCAGCATGGTACAGGTCACCCTTAGTAATTTCTTAGGCAAACGAATACCCCCACAGCTCTTTAAAACTCAAAATGCCTGAAGATGCAGAATCAACAGTTGCACCACAGTTTTCTGGAAACTTATGAGAATTTTCAAGGGCATACAGGTACTAATGCCATACATGTCTAGGAAGACACAAGGATATTCTTTCAGAGAATATTTACAGGGAGCAAGTGGATAAAACTGCAGATCTATATGAGAAATATAGAAGATCCTAGGACCATTGGAGCTGGAAGCGTGGCCAGGTGCCTTCTGTCTCAGCCCTGCCATGAGCAGGTCTGGCCCTTCAGCACAACAATCAGCCAAGGATGAAGGTTTTCCAGGCTCCTGGACCAGCCCATACCAGAGCTGAGCCACCTAGACAGGGTTAAGGTTTATTTTTTCCTCATGTCCAGTCACTGCTTCTTATCCTTCCTTTCCATACCCAGAGAGAGCAAGCTTGGCCCCTTCTTGCCTGTAAACCCCCCTATCAGGTAGCAAAGACTGCAGTGAGTTCCCCTGAAGGGCTCTGGGCCAAGCACAGTTGGTTCCCACAGCCTGGAAGCAGCACCAGGGCCACAGCTCACCACATGGTAAACACATACTGCAGCCAGAAAAAAAGCATGGAGGCAGAACAGACCACCACAACAGCTTTGTGCTGAGGGCTCACATTTATCCAGCGTTGTGATGTTCATCCCTTGCAGCAGAGCAACAATAGCAGAGAACTGGTACTTCCAGAAATAATACTGGTAAGCATACCTGAAGGACCACTACGGAGAAGTTACCAAGGACTGAAATAGCACAACACAAGGACAATTAGACACCCTCAGAATGATTAAAAGTGATGAATGTGGTAGGAGGTAATGAAGTGTAGTTAACTATTAACAAATTTCTCCTTCCTTCTCAAAGCCTTGGTTAGCCAGCAGTGGCTGGGGCGGGTGACAGTTTGCCTTTGCAAGGTGTGACAAACACAGAATGAGAAAGACAACATAAAAGAGCAGAGGTGGCAACCTGAAATGATGTGGGATCAGCGTATGTTATAAAGTATAAGCTTTGTATTGCCCAGGTTTCAAGATTCAGCGTTTCTCATGTCCATAAATTACAGCAATGTGTACAGTCAGAAGCCAAGCAGGGTTGTGAGTGGCAAAACGAAGCACGGCCACAACAGGAGCAACACACGGAAACGAAGGGGATCCTTTTTGCCCAGGCATTTCCTAATGGAGAAACAAAACCAAACATCTTGGCCTAGAAAGGTACTACCTCATTCTGTCCCTGATAAAATCCTACCAATGCACAAGCATAGCCTTTTAATTGGAAATACACAAAAGGTTTTTGAGAATTAGTGCAGCCTATTTGGAAACTTGACTAAGGTAACTTTTGTTTGGAACCCTTTGATTTTATTCTACCAGGGGAGATGCTTAAGCTGAAGCGTGTCTGTGAGGATGGGCACAGGGAAGAAAATGGGACTGGGTGAGAGAGAGTGAAATGAATAGGAGGCAATACTACAAACAAATCATCCATCTTTTTGGCTCTGCTCTGCCAGCAGCAATAATGCAATGCAAAAGCCTTATGTCCTGTACAACCTGCCAAGTACAAAATCAGCACAGCACATCCTCTCTGTCACAGAGATGCAGGAGGAGATAAATTTCCTGAATCTATCTGAACAATAAGTAGATGATGTAGTGTCAATCCCATTAGGAATAAGAGAAAGAAATCATTCAGAGTCATCTCTCACAAGTTGCCAAAGCCAAATAGGGGATAGTGAGGGTATTATTTTTTTCCTCTTTATTCTTAAAGTGCAGTCTTCATGAATGGGATAGAAAGAAAAAAAAAAAAGTGTCTTATATTGAATGCCTGCTGATCATTAGGTGCCTGAGGCCAGCCCAAATCTGCTGGCCTTGGAACAAAAATGGTTTCACAGATCCTTGTCCTGGCTTAAGCTGAGTGTATGACACCAGGGCTTGAGACAAACAGCACAGGCTGCTCTATGGGAGAGGAGAAACACTAACTCAGAGGCAGAAGGCCAGCACAGAGAAGTTAGAAGGTTACAGAAACAGAAAACCAGATTAGAATTAAAAGAAAAACATGCTGCACTGCATGAACATAAAAAGAAATATTCTATACCACAACTGGGGGTGCAACAACTTTTGTATCTCATCTTAAATGATATCCCTAAATTTCCTGATGCTCACTGCAGCCCTGCATTCACCGCTGCTGCAGCTGGCACTGCTGCAGAGTGCTACAGTCTTCTGTCTTTCCACCTTTTCCCCCCTCAGAGTCTGTTATCACACCTCCAGCTGCCCGGAGCCCAGTGCCCTGCCAGGAACTGGTGCTCATCCTCCGTCGGTCCTTCCAGTCAACTCATGGTGGCATTTTGGCGGGGACCAGATCAGCCCCCCTCCTCAGCCACTTGGCACCACCAGAACCTGCAGGTCTGTGTGTGGAAATGGGCAGAGAGAGGGGACCTAAGCAGCAATCTTGGAGCAAGTGCAATCTGAATAAAATCACATTTAAGAGCCAGGTGTTCAGAACAGCACTACAAAATACACGTATCTCACTTTTTCTTTTTTAATTAAAAGAGAAAAGAGCCCATTTTTTTTTCAAAACCCTTCCCCTTATCTAGAAAAAATATCTTCAGACCAAGGGAAAATATCTTTTTTTAAAAAAAATTAAAATACCGTTGCCCCTATCATCCAAGGGAAAGCCATTACAAGTTTCAATTAGTGAATGTTGTTTCACTACAGGCAGGAGTTTCTTATAATGGAAAGATGATTATTTATCTCAGTCCTGTAAAAGCACCCTCCTCTGTAGAACAAATTATCTATAACCAAAGTAATTGGATCAGATGCCAGAGATTTCCATTACGTGCGGCACAGAGTTTGTGGCAGCTGATAGTATCAGCAGAATCAATACCTGTGTGAAAAATAGACAACTTTTGAGAAGAAGCCCTCCCCAACCTACCCATGCAGGTTGAAAATATCTAATTCTATGTATCTGGCACAAGTCCACCCCAACTAGGAGGGCCACAGGGATAAACACAAACCCTAGGCCCCTAGTAACCCCTCCAGTCATGAGGTAGGGAAGTGCAAGCATGGAGAAACAAGCCATAAGCTGTCCACAACTCTCCAAGTCTGAGCAGGTGAGGTCTGGGATCTGGGTAGCTAAAGAAACAGACTGTGTTTGTTCAACATATTCATTGATGAGCTGGATTAGGGGGACTGAGTGTAGCCTCAGCAAGTTTGCTGATGATACAAAACTGGGAGGAGTAGCTGACACACCAGAAGGCTTGCCACTTCAGGAAGACCTGGACACTCTGGGGAATCGGGTGTAGTGGAACCTAATGAAGTTCAACAAGAGCAAGTTGAACTTGCAACCTGCACCTAGGGAGGAATAACCTCATGCACCAGTACAGGCTAGTGGTTGACCTTCTGGAAAGCAGCTCTCTGGAGAAGGACCTGGTGGACAACAAGTTGACCAAGAGCCAGTAATGTACACTTGTGGCTAAGGTGGCAAACGGTCTCCTAAACTGCATTAAAAAGAGCATGGATAGCAGGTTGAGGGAGGTTATTCTACTCCACTACTCTGCCCTGGTAAGGCCCCATCTGGAGTACTGTGTCCAGTTCTGGGCTCCTCAGTTAATGAAGGACAGTGAACTGCTGGAGGCTCCAGCAGGCAGCTATAATTATCAAGAATGAAGCATCTCACTTATTAGGAAAAGCGGAAACACTCAGGCCTGTTTAGCTTGGAGAAGACAGAAAGGGGATCTCATCAATGCTTATAATATATTAAGGTCAGGTGTCAAGAGGATGAGGCCAGAATCTTCATTGCAAGGCTAGAATCTTCATTGGTACCTAGTGACAGGACAAGGGGCAACAGACACAAACTGGAACACAGGAAATTCTATCCAAACATGAGGGAAATCATCTTTACTTTGAGGGTGACAGAGCACTGGAACAGGCTACCTAAAGAGTTTAAGAGCAAGGTTTGTGTTTGTACCAGCTCTTTCAGACAGAACCATATGCAACATACTTTTTTTTCTTTTTTCTTGAAGGCTTGAGCCAAAACCAGTTGATGTCAATTGAAAGACAACCGATAACTTCAAGAGGTTTTGGCTCCAGCCCTAAATGCACACCACATGCCAGACGTGATGACTAGTTCTATATCTGTCTCTGGGAAGCACTTAAAAATTGAAATGAGGAAAGGGTAGAAGAGAGCAAGTCTGTGTATATCACACACTGTATGTTCAATTGGCTCCAATAAATTTCAGAAGCAGCACACATGCTGGGAGTTGTTTTCAATCAATAAATAACACAGAGGTTGAATTGTTCACCTGCCACCTCATTACTGCCCCCCAGCAGAGGTGGAATTATCTTTTAGCCTCAAGGTTACTTGCAAACTAAAAGTTACATTTACAGAAACATCTATTTGCCAGCCTTTTATTTTTTTCCTTTATTTCCATTACAGGCAGCACCAGTATTTGACATCCACAAGGACCCTTCTCAGCAAGACATTATATATCACTCCATGGAAATACATAAATGACAAATTATCCCTGATAGCATTGTGTCTCTGCTGACCTGCTCAAGGTTTAAAGGCAGCTGGCAATTAAATGCCATGGCTACGGACTTGTTAAAGGCTTAGGCAGAGTTATATTTATGTTAAGCAAAGGGAATTGTACCTAATGGTATTTTGTAGATGTATTTCTCAAATGAATTTGAGTAGTATTCATTCTTTTACTTCTCTTCTTGAAATTATCCATCTCTCATGTATTATTGCTTAACAAGATGAATTCTGACCTGCATTGGCAATTGCCTGGTCTAAAGCAAGAATGTTACTTCCCTCCTGCACCACCCCTGCTAAGCAATTTGTCAGGGACTCAGAAAGTAAAAAGATACCACTTGCTCTGAATCTACAAAAACTAAATATTTGTTAGCAAAACTGTGCCAAGGAGAACTACAAAGGGCTGGGGGCTGGACAGAATCTATGAAAGATAAAGCAGCTAGTATAGACTAGGGCTTTTTGCCTTTTTTGTTTGTTTGTTTGTTTAGTGCAGGTACTTATTTTAACTATTGGCTGTCTTGGGGTTTTTATTACATGCAATAACATTGCCTTCCCTTGGGAGCAAGCATTCAGCCTGGCCCCTATTCAGTAGACACAGGACTTCGACTAGACCATTTCACCCTTCTTGACTTGCTAAGAACAGCTACAGGCAACACGCTACAGCACACAGCTACCACTCTGCTAACACCTTTGTGAGTGAACAAGGGAGGGTAGAAGAGAAATGCATCACACGCTGGGGTATCTGGGAAAACATGCATCTCTCAAGGTCAGTGTTTTATTATGTACCCAGAGCCAAGGTGGTAGAATCATATGGGGTTGGAAGGGACCTCTGGAGATCCTCTAGTACAACCCCCCCAGCCAGAGCGAGTCTACCCAGAGCAGGTTGCACAGGAACTTGTCCAGGCAGGTTTTGAATGTCTCCAGAGAAAGAGACTCCACCACCTCCCTGTGCAGCCTGTTCCAGGGCTCTACCACTCTCACAGTAAAGATGTTCCTCCTCATGTTCCTCCTCTTATATTCAAGTTTGTGCCCATTTCCTCTTGTCCTGTTCCTGGGTACTCCTGAGAAAAAACAGACCTGTTCTCCTGACACCCTCCCTTTAAGTATTTGGAAGCATCGATCAGAAAATGTTAGGGCTATTGCATCAAGGAATATTTCTGATCAAAGTCAACCTTATGTGTGAGTAATTGCCCAAACCTCCTGGCTGAACAGGAATGAGAATGGAGACCTGCCACAATTGGTGGAGACAACTAGAAACCAGAAACAGATTAGAGCAGCAGCAGCTAGAGGAAGAATGGAAAGTCTGTTTTGAGAATTGGAGTGAATTTGAAGGTACATTGACCCTACTGCTTGATCTGCCACATATGCATGCCATAAACCAAGAACTTTTTGAACTGCTTTTACCATAGCTGGACCATTTCCTGTGTTTTAGTCCTGATATTTTGATGTCTCAAGAAATGAAAGGTCAACGCTCAAATTAGCCATGCCACAAAGCCTCCCTCTCCTCACCTTCCACAGAAGCCCTCCTAACTTAATACAGTCCGTCCCTGCTTCAGCTGTTCAGCTATAGCAAAATAACCATATGAGAACAATTAGGCCTATAGAAATCATAAAACTTTCAAGCTTCTTAGCATAACCAGGCTTTGGCTGGCAATATTCATCTCAAAGTGAGAATGGATTACAATTCAGACCCCGAAGAGAACAGCCTGATGAAGCTATAATTCTCTGTGCACACATCATTAATAAGACTTGGTCATTTAATTAATAACCTTATGATTTGCAGTAAACCCAAAATCATAAAGATACATTTAATCTTCCATGCATTTAAAAGAAAACCCTTTCCACATCAAAGATGACAATCACATCCTCAGCTCTTAACATTCCTAGACTTTTCCCCTTAACATTCAAACAAGAGACATGAGTAATAGAGTTTTTGAATTCATTCGGTGCCAGAAAAACCTCTGCTCCTATTACAGTCAACAAGAATTTTCCAACTGATTTCAAAAGAAGCAAAATGAAATAAGATTTTGTGCACTTTGAAAAAAGTCTAGTTCTCTATCTATGGGGGATTTGTTGATTTGGGGCTGATTTTTTGTGTGTTTGTTTTTCAAGTCCAAATGTAACTGGTGTTATAACGTATAATGATTTAAAAAGAGAACATAAGTCATATGTCACATAATTCATTAATATAATTCACAGGGACCTCAGAGGCTACAGCCTGCTGTTTTACATCAGTATTCCTATCACGCTTATCAATTAAACACAGTGATGAACTTCACACATCGGACAGTTTTTCATATCAGTTGTTGGAAAAGAAAAGCTATTTGATTTTGTATGATAAAGTATCATTATTAGTCATATTTATTGAGCCATGGCCTGCAACCAAGACACAAGCTAGGTCCCCACGTATGCACACTGGACTAAAACTAACACTGCTTTATACAAGTCAGTCCCCATCTCCACATTGTTTATGCTAAAAACTATCAAGATCTCAGCATTGTCATGGCAATCATAGTTGACTCAATCGCTCTTGTCATACTTAAAGAGATCTGAAATGTGCATGGCATTAAGAAAGCTGCAGATCTGACAGCCCTCTGACTCAAAGGAAGCTAAGAGCATGCAAAATCTTTAGTAGTCAGAGAAAACCAAGCAGAGAAAACTAGAAAGATGCTAAGACATCCTTATGTTACAGATGCAATGTCACAAGGCAGTAAAGGATTTGTTGGAAAAATAATTGAGGCTTTCAGAGACACCTGGTCAGAAGAAGGAGAGGAACCCAAGAATTAAAGTCTTTTAGGAAGGAAATAGCACTGAGGAACTAAGGGTTTCACAATTGGTGGGGAAATGAACTGAGGACCGAAGGTGCCTTAAGAGACTGAGAAAAGGATTGAAGTAGATTAGGATGGCTAGGAGAAAAACAAAAACTTGGGCAGACTGTGAACATTAAAGGAAAAGCTGGCAAGTACACCAAGGATAATTTTCTGAGTAGCATATAAAGTGTCTTCTAAAAGAAAATGAAAATTCAAATACCAAAATCTTTTTGACTTTTTGAAATGTCACGATTTAATTTCAGAAAGGTTATTGTGACCTAAAGGGTTGTGGGGTTCTATGAGTTTTGTTTGGGGTTCTTTGGGGTTTTGTTGTTTATTTTATTGGCAGCCAAGGGGGAGGTTGGTTTCTACTTTGGGTTTTTAAGTTTTTTAATTTATTATTTTTTTTAATTTTAAGGTTTTCAGTCATTTTTCAGGTCAGACAAAGTTCTAGAAATTAAGTATATATGATTATAGCTATAGGTTGCCCTAGGAAGGAAACTACAAAGATTCTGCAGGTTAAGAATTTACATGAGAGGTGTGCATCTGTTTTCCTTTATATCTTCCTTCTGCAAGGAGAAGAAAGTTATTTATACCTTTTGGGTCCCATCCAAAATAGACCGAAAGCCTATGGGATCACCCTTTCATATAGTACCAGGAGAAAATGGAATCAAGTTACAACATCTTTGGAAAGAGACAAGATATACATCATCTATGGTTGTTCCATAAGCAGATCAACAAGAAAAAAAACCACTATAGTCAAAGACTGAAAGAGTTTGCAGACAGGTCCCAATCGTTTAAAGTCTGAAACTGTTAATTTTACTGTCCTGGCACATACTGTGTGAGTTGAAAGCAGTTACTTGTAAGCATTGCTTCAAAAGATTAGCTTCATTTCCATTCCAGGGAAGCGTAACAAAGCTGGTGAGGGGTCTGGAGACTTATGAGGAAAGGCTGAGGGAGCTGGGATTGTTGAGCCTAGAGAAGAGGCTGAAGGGAGACCTTATCTCTCTCCACAACTACCTGAAAAGAGGTTATAAAGATGTAGGTGTCAGTCTCTTCTCCCAAGCCACAGGCAATAGGACAAGAGGAAATGGCCTCAATTCACACCAGGGGAGGTCCAGATTGGATATTTAAAAAAAAAAAAAAAAACCAAAAAAAACCCCACACTGAAAGGGTTATCAGGCATTGGAATGGGCTGCCCAGGGAAGCAGTTAAGGCATGATCCCTGCAGGTGTTCAAAAGATGGTTTGATAGTGCTTAGTGACATGGTTTAGTGATTTATTTTTTTTAAATCAGAGTTAGGTTGACGGTTAGACTAGGTGATCTTAAAGGTCCCTAGACCTTAACCTAGGCAATTCTACGATTTTTGATTCTATTTGTACCATGAGGTAGAGGAGAAAGACCACATGGGGACTGAATCTTTGTAAACTAAAAATGGTACATCAACAGTTGAAACTGGGTGGCTTTCTTTCCAAAGTTATTTTTTAGGGTTTTACTTCATAATTAACATGAAAGACCAATGATGTGAATGCAAATCTCATGGAACACTGATAGGAACACAACCAAATACAAGTCATTCATTGATTGACCCTCTTTTTAGTCCATTTCAAACAAGAAAAAAATAAGCTTTGTAGTACTGTATGTACTACAGATATATAGTAGTGCAGATATATAGGTATATGTACTACAGATATATAGTAGTACAGATATATAAAAGATATATATCTTTTAAAAATGTGTGCACACACGCATGTGTGCACAAAGTTCACGTTATTCCCTTAAAAGCAAGGGAGACTGTAGCAGAAAGATCTCAAAAGTACCACTTTACTCTTCTGATTATCACACCGGAGATGCTTTCTTGGTGCTGTTTTGCAAGGACATTCCATTTTATTCTCACACTTTCCATCTTAATTGTTCAGCAATAAAAAGCAAATGGATCTACTGTACTTTATTACTAGGACTCTAGTGTCAAAGTGGCTCTTAACTGTGCCTAGAGGTATTTCTCTCTCACAAACTTTATTCAATCTGTTCTTCCCACATAAGATAGGTGGGTAGCAATTGCCTCTCTTCTGTGGAAGAATATTCCATGTTATTAACTGCTTTTCCATTAGAGAAAGGCATGTCAAAGCCATGCACTCTCTCCAAACAAATAGTGTGTATGTGCAAAGTACACATCTCTTATACTGTCCATTAGCTTAGAGTATTGCACTTACAGTTATAATAGTCTATTTTTTCTTCTTCCATGGGTAATGGTGCATGGAATGAATGTCTGAATCTTGAAATGGCACTGTAGACTACTAATCTTTAAAAAAGTTTCCAGCAGCAAGAAAGGCACAGGAGAACAATTGTTTGCGGTGCCTTCCTGATGGGGGAGAAGCCATAAGCTCAGTTTCACCGCAAGTCAGAAGACTCAATTTGCAGCTTTAAAACAAAACAACAAAAACAAAAGGAAAAAGTACCGAAATCTGTAGGGGAAAAAAAAACCACCACCACACAGAAACCAGTCTTCAAAGCAAAACACGCAGCACATTTATCAGCTTATAAGAGAAAGACTTCTAGGAACATTTTATTTTGTTTACTATGTTGCTGCTTAAGATTCTTGCTACAAGACTCAGTGCCCTAGATAGTTGATTACAGTCCTAGACTTATGTTTACCCTGTATTCAATTTACTATTGAACTCTTCTCTCACTCCCTCAGTATTATTAAAGCTTTTTCTGTATAGAAACAAACATTTTGATAATTGTCATGTGCTGCCATTCAGTTTCAGCACATTCTGTTATAAACTGAAAAAAAAGTACAAGACAAAGCCTACAATTTAACTATGCCTTCATGTATTGCCACCTCAGAGCATACTATTATTGTTTGACTTTTACCATGTTAGTATCTGAACTGTATTGCACGTAAATTCTAGATGTCTTTCTAGATTAATCTTAGACTCCTTGAAACAATATGAAAATCCTGAATGGCCTCCTGGCGAAGTGACACATCTCATACCAAATAGAAGCAGTGCAGATGAAGATTATGACTAGTCAAGACTGTACCGTCATGACCATGAACACTCGGTGATAAGAACATAATTCTTATGGGAAAAGAGAATTGTGGAACAAGAAGCTCTCCAAAATGTGATTTCTCCCCCACTCCATTCTTATTATTGAAATATGGTTTTAAGAAAAAGATTAACAGCACCTGAAAATTGAAGCTTTATTTCTACAGAGTATACACACCACCTTCACACAGAAGTCATGCTTCACCTCCTACTGTCTTTCCAGAAAATTTCTGTCCTTGCTACCTAGAAATCAGACAGTGATAGCAATTTCATGTCCATTTAGTCCATTGCCAGTTTTCCCCCTTCAGCTTTAATGGTAGCAGATATTTCCCACAGTCCAGGCACTTACTCAAAAGCAAGCTGTGAAGCCAGTGCTTGGGAAAGCCTCCAAAAAGCAGTTCTTTAATACCAAATCCTGTCAGATAGTTACCTAGAGTAAAAAAAAAAAAAAAAAAATCTGAGTAGCTGACCATTCATGTGCCCAGGATGCAAAGAATAAGATAAATTTGAGGTAGGGGCCAGCAGCACTATGAACAGTCTCCTAAGACTGTCCAAAGGTCTGACACTCACTGCCTCCCGATGATTCTTCTTGTACACAAAGTCACAAATACAACCTCGTGATTACCACCAGGTGGCAATTAACATGGTCCCAAGCCTGTTAAACACAGGCTGTTAGTACACTCTTTCCTACGATGACCAAGACCCCACATGTCACCACAGTGGTGTGTAACATGGATTTAACTGGCTCTGGCAGCCCCAACACAAGATGAGAAGCAGTACCAAGTGTGCTTAGTAGATGTAGAGTAAATACCTCCTGATATGATATGAGGGACTTACCAACTAATGCTGCTCTTTCAGCCAGAGTCAGGGCTCCATGTAATTAATTAAATTTATGACATACAGTTATGAAAGTGTAAGGAACATCCAGCACAGTTACTGAATTTTCTGCACTAACAGAACAACTGTAGTGATGGAAGCAGAGAGAGACCAGTAAACTCAAGTTGTTGCTAACTGCCATACGGTATTTGTACAGAACAGGACAGAGAAAGAAAAGAGCATTTCATGTTACATTGACATGTGTTGTCCTAAAGGACAACTTTACAAAATGGATTTCATCCACACAAGCGGTAATCAAGTGATATGACATATAGCCATGAAACAAGTGAAGATCAGTTAATTCTACCTACTTGTTAGATTTAAACTGTAAAATACAATGTTGTGTCAAGAAAAAGATGTGCAATCCCTCAAAACCCCTGGCAGATACTCTAGCGCAGAAGCGTCTGCCCTGAGAAATGCAGTGACAAAGGGCTTCACCCTTTTGAAAACAACATTTTCACATAGACATGTAAAGGTATTTTGTCAGAAATCATCTGAAAGAAAAGAATGATACAGTGTCTGGTACACCACTCATGATAATTATTCTGCAAAATTGCTTTTTTTCCCCAGCTTGTGTGTCTGTAAAGGGCATCTGCTACCCTCATCCTAGCCGTAATGACCAGGAACCTGCACAACTCCACACTACACAAATACTCCAAATAACCTAACATAGAGCTCCCAGGACATGGCTGACTGTGACTCCTTGATCAAGTGCAATAAGCCTGTCCAGCTAGAAAATTTCAACCATTACAAATAAAGATGACTGTGAAACATGGGCTGTTCCCCGATATCTCAGGAACAGAAAAACAAGACATTAGGAAACTTCTCATTGAATCATATTCATTTCCTCCTCTTTCATGTGTCCACATCAGGCAGGGCACATTAAAAGTCTGAAAATACAAGAAGGCACAATAGTAAGAAACTACTTTGCAAGGTTATTCTACTAAGGTGATTTGAACAAATCTTGATTTTAAGGTTCTTCCTCAGAAAGCTATACAGTTCGTTTTCTGTAGGAAACTGCCTGTTTAGGGAAGGTGTGGCAAAGCCATCTGCTGCTTTGTGATGTTTTTTAGCATAGTAGAGCAGGGAAACAGTGCTGATCACAGAAACAGGCTGTTCAGACAGTAAGTGGCACCTGCCAGACCCCACAGAATCTTAGTCCACACACACTGAAATCACAGGCTCTGCTTGCAATTTTATGGGCGAATATTTTTTGTATTTATTGGGCTGGACCAAGTTCAGCTCCTACAGGAGGAATATGACAGATTTCATCTGTTTGACAGCCAAGTCTAATTGTATTTTCTGTACAAAATGACCAAAGACAAAAGTGCACGTCTAGGTACTCCAGTGATGTGCCATGTGGAGGTTCAGATAAAGGTTTTGTTGGTTGTTAGAGCTCCCCATAATAACTGGGCATGGCCTGCATCCCAAGTAACTGGCGCAGAGAGGACAGATCTGAATGCTCTTCTGGAAAGGAGAATTAAAGTATCGTGTTATTTTTCCATAAAAAGAAAGTGAGTTCTCATACATTTAACTTTTCAGCAGAATGCGTATTTATCCTGCTTCTTATCAGAAACTTATACATTCACCCTTGTCTAAAACTATATATAGAATTTAATTTTACATATGTAACCATCAGTATAATAAATTCTGATATGATAATACCCCTTTCATTACTTAGGCCACCAAGTGCAGTGGAAAGAAAAGTTAAAATTGATCAGACACCGACACTGCTGGTAAACGCATCAGTCACCAAACACCAAATGCTTAACTGGGGAAATTCAGTTAAAGTAAACAAAATCCCATCTTGTCTATCCACATGAAAGCAGCGATCCAAACAATTCAAAAATTTTGGATACCATTCCCTGCATGAGATGTACACATCCTAAAAACCGAGCAGAGGACAATATGCCTGAAATACTAATCTCCAAACATGAGTCCAAAACATCACACTCTTAATGACCATAACGACTAGTATCCTGCACACACATTTTTTTAATTTGTTTCTTAATTCTTCTCACTTGGTAACTGATTTTCTTCCCCTATCTTCATGGTCATCTGTTGAAAAATAAGCATCTAAAACTATTAAACCTCTTTAAAACCTAATAATACAGGTTTCTTTCCTCAGAACTTCATCCTTCCCCTCACGAGTTCCCACGTTGACATACATAATTTAGGAAAATAATTTGTATATCTACCATAGAAATTTCACATTACTAAGGTAACTCAAGCTACTGGCTCTCCCTCTGCCCACCTATACAATGTCTGTAAAACTCTTACTGATGTATCATTTATAATTAGCATATTGAAATTAAAGCAATCTTTGTATTTAAAATACAAACTTCTGTTTAGTAAAAGAGCTATTAAGAGGAGAATATAAACTTTGAAGATTTATGCTGTTAAATGAACAAACTAAGATCTTCATCCTCATTACAGTCATTGTTAAAAGAATGGTCTAATTTGTATAATATAATATTAGCCATAGAGTCTTTGTAATGAAAATAAGTAACTGATTTTATTGTCCAATATATTTTTGGGAATTGTACTGTGTTCTAATACGACGGCCTCTTCCATTTTCTCTGTGCTCCTCCGTCTCTTTCATTGCAACAGCAGAAGTGCAAATGGATGTGGAGGAAGGCAGCAGTGAAAGATTCCCACATGGTCCAGAGTGCTGTAACTGTGATTGTAACTCAAACAGTATATGGAGTCTTAAAACAGTCCTGCACAGTCAATGGGATCATAATGGCAACAGAACACAACACTGCTTTATTCTCCCATCACAAACTTCCCAGGAAGACCCTAGTCCAACATTTACTGCTGACGTGGTGAGAGGGATGTTAACTCTAGAAGGGTCTCCGTTAACTCCATTAATTCATGTCCCTCTAGCCTGCCTCTCCTGGCCTGTCTCAATAAGACTTAAAGATGCTCTTACATTTTGGAAAAAGAACAGCAGGTAACCAAGGAGTATCCAGTAATGCAGCAAGTATTACTCAATACAAAATCTCTCTTAGAGTCTACACAGTAAGATTTCTACTAACATTCAAGATGTTATTGCAATGTGCATTTTAGATACTTTGATTACTCTGACCTTCTTGCTGAAACAGAAGAAAAAAAAAAAAGTATCCTGAAAGCTCCTCTGATTTTTTCCAGCTACTGAAAAGCCAAACTTATTTCTACAAGTCTTTCTTCACTTCAGATAACCACAACTATAAGAGCACTAGATGTACTTCATTATAAAAGGTACTACACAGATTTAAAAGGCATCTAATAATAATTCACTAATCTTCGAATTACAATACCCTGCAATACTATGAGTGTAGTTTTGGTTACAATGTAATCAGATTAACTCAGTCCAGTATGTCCAATATGCCTATGTGAATACAAAAAAAAATAATGCGAAAAAACACCCTACATGTGCACATTGGACTCTCTGGTTGTACCTACAGGTAACTGCCAGATGAGCTCTAGGATCACCCTGTGTTGCAATTAGTTACTTACAAGTTACAGAACACAACAAATGACCATTCTTTGATATGTCCTGCAAACAACAACTACAGCTGTTTTGGAAGAATGCAAAAGCAAATCCCTAATGTGCTTATACTATAGGCTGACATGAGGAAGATGCCTCTGTGGAGAAGAGTCTGGCAGCATGGTGTGTCAACCTGAACTCCCCATCTTAGATCCAAAGGCAATGGCTGGAGTATTTAAAATCCCTCTGAGAACAGTATTCAAAGAAACAAGACATAATCCCCTGTCCAAAACAAATAAAAGTCTGAAGAGCTTAGGTTTATCTGAATTAAAAGTTAAAACAAAATCTATGTTTTTAGAAGCCAATAATTTGTTTCAAATACAGCAAAGTCTTCTTCAGAGTGAAGTAACTGAGTTTCTGCATAAGTATTCACAATTCAATAATTCCAAAAATACACAGCACTTGTTTTACAAATCAAAAGCCCAGATGCTCTGTCACAGTGAAACTGGACTCATTATTAATCACTCAGAGAGTCCATGAACCCTCCATCATTTCAACAGCCAAAGTAATGCCCAGCTCAGAGTCAAACTCTTGTTAAAAAGGGGAAACTCAGGCCTGTTTTTTAGGCAGGAATCTACTCACCACATGGGCATCCAGGGAATGACGCACCCTGACTGAAGGTGACCCCAAAATACCCTGCCAGTGACAGGTTTTACTTCTTATCTTTGCTTCTCAGCAGCAGACCAAGTTCTTCTGCATTTTTGCAAATAGCCATAAATTTTTCAGTCACGAACAAAAGCACTCTGCTTCCATTTGGTTTCAATTCCTCTTTGTTTGGCATTTGGATGGCAGAAAAAGGAGACATATCTCTATCAGCAGCATACACTATGTTTTCCAGAAACTGCACAAATCCTGAGGGACAGCCATAAAAACGGTCTGTAAGTACCTTGGATGAGTTTTCAAAGTACATGCAGGATTTTTAGCTGCATGATTCCCATCTATCTTAACTGCTTCATTGCTGCTTCACAGAATAGGCACACCACGTTAAATGTGTCCTCAGAGCTTGCTGGCACACACATCACCACATGCCATCATTTTTCAATCACGGATGCTCCTGTGTCCTGCCACAGTGCAGATGCCTCCACTTAGGCTGTGGAGAACAAACAATCCAGTTATTATAAGACCTAGCTAAAGCATCGAACTGCGCATCGCCTTCTCCTACCAGCCTTCTTCATGCTGAGTGGTATTTTGCTTCAATAATAGTCCAGCTGATTTCTGCGAAACTATTACTCCACATGAGTGAGAGCACAGCAGCTTCATAACTTTACAGGTAAACATCATCAGGCTAGAAATAGCTGGGCTCCTTGGACCCGGTAACAATGAGGAGAATACGCCACTAATTTTTTCTTTTGTTAAAATTGTTATCAAGTAGGAATTAGGGAGGTTGTGAAATAAAATAAATCAATTTGTTTCCAAGATTCAAAATGTGATATTTCTCATTCCACAAAACTGGCCAAATCTAACTAAGAAAAGAACCAACACAGCAAGGAATCACATGGAAATATACCTACACATGTAAGGGACAGATATTGCCTGTGCAGGATAGCGCTTCACAAGTGCTTGCTGCAAAACATATACTATGTTAAACCGAAATTGTGATGATGAAGAGCTACCCGTTTGGAGCTCCATCATCCACCTCACCTCCCACAGTTGCTAGGCAGGCACAAACACATCACGGCATGCATGGGACAGCAGACACCCATCTTCTTGCTAACCAAAGGCTTCCTGGAGTTCTCTCTCAACAAAAAAGCCAGACTACTTGAAAACATATCCATATATATATATATATATATATGTATATATATATACACACATACACACACAGGGGATATGGAGCTTGGTAAATGCTAGCACAGTAATCTTGCAAATGGATGTAAAAGGAGACTATTCTGAATGCTAAGGTAAGACTTCCTCAAAGATATAGCACCTCTCTGGCAGGACATAGACAAACTCGACACACCATTAACAGCAAACTAAGTTTAAAATATGCAGAAAGCTCCTCCTCAGAGGCTCTCTCTATTTGTGCAAATACAATTTAATGTTAAAAAAAAACTACCAAGAAAACCACCAATACCTAGCATCCATAAACACTTGACAGAGACATGTCCAATACAGTCTTCATTTTATTCCAAGCCAAACTCACAGAGAAATTAGTCACCCAATTTTCCCCTTGCAGCAACTTTTAACTTCAGTGCTCACATCAAAGCTTTCACCTTTGTGGTGAAAGATGTCAGGATTCTCCTCAGAGCGTTTTTACAATGGTCTTTAAATCAGGCAGAAAGGTTAACCCAGAACAACAAAAAGCTTTACTATCCTCAAGTCTACACACACTAAATTATTAGCGATTTTGTGACAGAATAAATGTTGTGTTTACTAGGAACGATAATAAAACAGCTTGTTGGCACAGAACTTTTAAGGATCTAATCTCTTTTCAATTAGTAAAATCAAGGCCTCTTTTGAAACCACCAAAAATTGCTGAATGTTTGGTTTGGATCTGCTTTAGTCCTTTATCCAGCAATCAAAAATTAATCTGCCAATTTCATTTTTCAGAGATAATGATCCCAGGCTAGTCTCTAGGGGACAACATCCATACCAGTGAAACAGTCCAACCATTTTGAACAGTCTTCATGTTTGTCTCAGCAAAGGCCATAAAATGTAAAGAGCTTGTCATCCAGATCAGATGTACAAATAAGCTTGCGTTGCAGATGATTTAATCAAATTTATTTAACAAAATACCTTAGTTATGGGCAGTTTAGGACTTCCCTTTCACAATAAGTTTATTTAAATAAAACAAACACATTCCAAAAATTTATTTCCATTATTAATTCAGTGATGGTTTGTTTAATAGAGGAAAAAAAAATTCTTCGCATACTTGGAAACATTTAAGTAACCATATCCTATATATTTCCAAGTAATTCATTTCATTAAGAACCTATTTCATTGCACACTTGTGATGCTCCCTGTTCCAGTGTTAATGTTTCTTCATGAAAGATAATAAACCCTCCCCAGCGGAAACACTAATAACAGCACCACTTCCCAAACATGTTGTTCCCCATTTTTCTAATCTTTGGTTGACATTTGTAGTGAGCTCATCCACACTAGACAGAATCTATAGACACCCTTCTTCCTGGAATCAAGGCACTCTCAGATCAGTCCACAAAACTATTTTCATTGCCTAGAGTCAAAATTTTATTCATCATCTTTAAAATAAGCCAGCATTCATTCTTTCCTTCCAGTTCAGTATGGGCAATTCCCTCCAGCAAAGGAAAATTGCTTTCATCACTGTGTCGGCCAGTCTTGCTACAAGAATGCAATATTTTAAAAGGGCTTTTTCCTCAGGAGAAAATGCCTTAAGATGTATTTATCTCTAACTAATCCATTTCTAGCTTTTGCTCTAAGATTAAGGAATTAGAGACTGCTACAGCTGCTGTCCTTATCACATTAATTACTGTAAATTGGCTGTCATCTCAAAAAAGAAAATCCACTTCCAGCAAGTGCCTAGTTCCATGCTTCAAATACCGGGCAAAGAGCATATTGAATATATCACTGTAACGCAATGTTGAACAAACAAAGGATGCTACACAAAAGCGATTGGTCTCACTACTGCTATTCTTAGCCTGTCCACACTCCACTTGAAGAACTGTAGATCTAACCCCACATACTGTTTATGTATGATTTCCAACCGGCACAAATTTTTTCCAATCCCAGCATTTGAAGAAAAAAAAAAAAAGCACACTTTGTATGAAAAACATAAAAAGCACTAATGTGCTAGAACTCAGTCAAAACCACAGATTACTATAGACTTTGGACATGGAATTACACATTCTCCTAAATACGGTTGCTCTTCAGAAACGTAGCAAAATTAAAATGTATGAGTTATGCTAATAGGTATATCACAACATTGTGATAGCACTTCAGATGTCTTCTACAGCTCAAGGTGCTGCATTTTTGCCCTAGTAAGATGAGGACCAACTGTGTTCATCTTAAAAATGCTTTTACATGCTTACTTCAGTAAGATTCTCTCTGTTCAATATGTGTAAAAACACTAAGAGATATCATTTCAAATAATTCAAATACAACTTGGGGTTATTTCAAGCCATGAAGACTTATGAAGTACCAATATCTGCTAAAAAGCTGGCCACCCCCTCTGCTGACAATATCTCCAGGATGGTGCTGTGAAGGGGTTTAAGGACATCACAAATGCTAAGAAAACTCACAAAACCTTTCTTCCTAGTCTCATGGGATGAACACGTGCATGCTTTTTTCTGATACACAAGCAGTACAATAGCTTCTCAGCAGAATAAGAAATCCAGGCATGAAAGAGAATCCATGTATTTTGATACTGGGGTCTTGACATTGAATAAGCAATCATCATGAATTTTAAAGGAATCCCTTAATTCATACTTTCACATATACTAAAACAAATGTGAAATATCTCCTGGTTTTGCTTTTTCATTCAATCCTTTACAGGCATATAATATTGACAATAAATGTTTAAATGACAATGGAGAAACAAAATTATGATAGAAATTGAACAGTGTTCTGTAACATGTTCTGTAAATTGCATATTTTGTAGAACTTGTTATTAAAGCCTTCCAAAAACACTTTATAGAAAGTCATAGGGGATTCTTATGGAGCTACCACTGAAAAAACATGAGAAATGAGCACAGATTCAACTTTTAACTTTGCTATTCCTTTTTTCTTAAAAACTAGAAGTTGCCTCAGTTGCAAAATTTTAAGATTCAAATCATATAATAACACACTAGAAAAATTAGGCTTTGGGACCACAATAGTTAAAGTGAGTGTCTTTTATGTGATCATTAACACCTGTAAATAGGACTATTTCCAATTTCAAAAATAATTAAGTAGAGAAATTCTCAGAAAAATACATGATGGAACAATAGTAAGTATTCATTTATGTGAGAGATTCAAGTCAACCAAACAGAGACAGGGAAAAGTTTGATTTTTGTTTGGTGTCTGAATAGCAACCTGCTATATCATTGGCAACATGACTGAAGCCCAAAATACCATTCAGATATACAATTACCAGATAAAAAATTTCATTCAGACAGACAATACTCCTGCACTGGGTGACTCTTCTGGGCTTCAATGCTATTATCTTTCATTTCCCCTCCAGACTACTTCCCCTCTCTGTAGCCCCTGCACAGATTCATTACACAGCCTGCAGCTGGCATTGCCAAAGCCAAGACGTGAATACAAAAAGAATTTCCTAATGAGAGCTAACACAAGCTCTGATACAGGAGAAAGATGCTGTCCTCCCTGTGACCTTTTGGCTCCTGCAGCCTAAAAAAGGAAGAGTCACACAGTGACTGTCCTCAGACTAAACGAGCAAAGGTATTTTGACAGTCCAAGCAATTGTCAGCTCTCATTTCAAACCATGAATTTCATGAAAGACGGATTCAGCTTCTATGAGAGATGTCATTCTATTGAAACTGCATTTATTTTTGGAGGTGCCATAAACTGGCTAAGCGAAATCTTAACTGCATTAACTTTTTAAGATACTTTCAAACAACTGTATTTCATGGAATAGCTACAAACCCCAGACTTAGTGCTTATATATCATCTCCTGAAAAGAAATCCATTCTGACATGTTTTATTGAACATAACCCAATAATAAATCCAGACTCTCCAGACCATACCCAGGATGCACGGCTGTATCAGTGCAGGATTCCCACTGCACTATGAGATTAGGATCTGGAATGACAGATTCAATTGCCTAAATTATGTGGTGGAGATTAGGCGACTGCTGGTCTTATTTTCCACAAAACTACTAAGTGTTTAGCCTACTCTTTCCAGTGAGTCTCACAAAAGATATTCTACACTGCCACTAGCTAAAAGGAAGCTGCTGTTGTATAAACCAGATCATTGTTTAAGCAGTTTAAATACAGCATCCCATTCTCCAGAGCATGGAAATTTGTTATCATACCCATAGATTATGTGGCAGCAGCAGCCTTGAGAAGTGTTCTTCAGTGACCCTTATTTATTCTAAGCCGAGGGAGCTTCTCAGGTATCATCCAGTGGAGCAAAAAAAAATATCTCTCAACGTCAATCATTCTTGGCCCATGTGCACTTTCTCACTCATGCATCTTAACTCTAAAGTGATTGGTCTTTTCCCGCTGGAGTCAGGCTGAATGATATAGGAGGTTTCTCAGTAGTGATATTAACATTTCAAGTCAAGCCTCAATCCATTTCTCCATCTGAGAGACAAGATATGAGACCTTAAGCCTGTCAGCACTCCAGGTAAGTTTATTTTGATTCTCAAAATCTCTAGTGTTTTATAGATTCAAAGTCTTTTAGTAACCAAGGTACCTCAAGTTAAAATTCCTCCCCTAGAACACAGAAATACATTGTTGAGATTTCTAATCAATGCATCTGTTCTGGTTTTGGTAGGATGCTGAAGCCCTGCTAGTTTCTGAAAGCACCCTAACAAGCATGCAAGCACATTCACATGGCACACAGTATTGTAATAAACCTGACCAACAAAAATCCATTTTGTTCACATCACAGTTGAGGCTGCCTGTGTGCCTAGCAGCTCACCCAGCAAAGCACATTTCTCCAAAGACCGATTAGGCTGCATGTTGACTGGCCACAGGTCAAGCCTGCAGATGTAAGCCTCAGGACTGGTAGATTCCATTCACCTCTTATCTGTGCAGCTGCACAGCAGTCTGTGGTAGCAGCTGAGGTAAAATAAACCCCAGGTTTCTGCGTCAGTCTTAGATACAGAGCCACGTACCCTGGTAACCCTTCTAGCCAACAACAACAGCTGCAATTAAGATGTTGCTCACTTGAGCAGGTCAGAGTTTTACCACAGAAAAAATCAGAACAAAAATAGACAATTTCTAGACTAATTTTACATGGGTCATTCAAATCTATTTTTTGTCATAGTGGTTTTAAAGAGGCTTTACTTATATTATTTCAAGAGGAAATTTGCTTGACTGCTTCCCAAACACCAGCATGTTCTAGAAATAGACGTACCATCTTCATACTACTCCCATTTTCTCACGATATTGAATGCAACTGAAAGATGCCTTCTATTTTCACAAACATAGATACATCTTTTGCTTATTCAGCTTTCACTCTAGTTTTTCAAAACCCTTTCAATATTGAAGGAGATATCCAGCTATCCAGAAGAAAAATCAAATTAGCTTTTCCACTGTGTAATGTCTACAAAGTTGAAGGAGTTATGAAAAGTCGAAGGTGGTTACAAATGCAAGAAACAAAGGGTAAGAACCCTTGGCATTTGCTTTATTTCTCTTAGAAAAGAGAGAAAATTAAGTTTAGTTTTTCTCCCCTTTCTTCTCTACCAATTACACTTTTAACTTTTCCAGTTTTCAAAAGGCAATGGGCAAAGTTGTAAAGCTAAAACTCCGAAAATAAAAAACTAAACTTGAAAATTCTGGAAAAAAAACCACACCTCTTTGTAGTATTGGACAGACAAAAATAAAAAATGGGGTTTTTTTATTTTAAATCACGTGAAAGAGACACAACTATTTGACAGAGCCACACGGCTCATTAGCTGTTTATCTGTAGTTCTTTATAGTGTTCTTTGGACCAGAAAGACAACATGGCCATACTTGGTGACAACTTTAGAACCCAGGAAAGAAGATGAAGTAGTAGTTACCATTGGACTGGCTGTGGCAGTGCAGTGCTATGGGTAACCTGGAAGAGTAACTGCATAACAAACTCGTTCTGAAAAATTCTAGTACTGAAATTCAGATTACAGTAAGTAATCTTATCATTGCAACACCTGAAAACTAGAGCTGTAAAACCACATTTTACAGTCATAGTTTGGCAATATAAGAAATTAAGTCCCCAGTCAAAAGTCTAATGTTAAAAATTCACCCTATTAAAGAAACTTATTGAAGGAACTAATAAATATGAGAAAATAAAGTATTATTTAACATATTCCTTCATCTTGCAATGCCATTCCACCTTAATTCATTTTAAAAGTGTGCAATAATAAGCAGTCTAGCTGGATCTTACTTGTATGATTTGATTTCTGCTCACCTGTTAAAAGTATGCATATGCATCCCTTCACCCAACAACTGCATGCCTTTCATTCCAGTAATGACAAAACTACCCTCTACCATAGTGTCCAAATGCCAGTTTGACTTGGAAACCAGCTCACGACCAGCAGTTCTGCCCTCTTCCTCTCTAGCTCCATGAACACCACAGAGACCTACAGCTGAGCACATTGAGTCACATAGCTTCACTACAGCATCTTGCCTCTTTTGGCTACGCTCAGAAACAGATTTCTGTAATTTATATTATTTCACCTATGCCCTAGCTCAGGGTCTACAGGCAGATGCTTGAGCCAGACTTACTTAGGAGGGGAAAGGTGGAAGACACTGGCTGCAGTCCACAGGAGGCCAGGGTTGATGGGCAGGGAGCAGACCCTCAGCAGAGCTTTGTCCAGAGTGGTTTTATGGAGTCCCACCAGGACTAGAGTTTGACATAAGGAAGGGAAACTTCCTGGCTGTTTTATCTAGGGCAGGAAGGTTCTTAAAGTGGGGAAAGGTAAGATCAAACAGCTCTTGTTTCTGTAGCACTCCTGCTGGCACCTGGGAGTCTGGATAAACATCCCATTACACACTGGAGAACCATGCCTTAAGTAAAAATAAAGTGATAGGGCACTGGCAGGGAACAGCTTTACCCAGGTTTAAACTCTGTCTGACACCAAAGTTAAAACACATTAGACAGATTCTGGCTTCACTGTAGTCAGTGGAAAAACTCCTATGAATGTGAAAAGGGACAGGATTAAATTAATGTTATTCATTCCAATCACTGATGTCTACAGAGGCAAAGAAAAACTGTTGTATAAAACAAAGGGATAAGTTTTACATTATTCTGTAAAACACAACCATCACTGTAGATGCTGAATAAATAAGAACTAGCTTCAACTATAATCCATACTCTTATTTATTTATATAATGAAAAATTCTCTTTTTAAGCTAAAATGTTCCACACTTACTCTCAAGCTGTAAGTTGATTTTTTTTCCAGAATTCTTTGACACATAGATATCAAGGCAATGTGAATAATAGAAATAGACAGACAAAGAGAGATTAGTCTTTAAAATACAAGTATATGAGGATTTTATTTTTTTTTTACGAGTGAAGTGAATCTGCTTATAACATATAAAGGAACTGAAAGATAGCATTGACTAATGTCTTATTTCCCAGATCCCTAAGCTATTATATCTCATTCTGAGATTAGCCCAAAGCAAACAGATATACACTTTAAAAATATATTTTTTTTTTCCTCAACATAAGAAATCCTTGAAGAAAATATTTAGCCATAAAAATGCAGAGTCTAAAAACTGTAAAAAAAAAAAACTAAAGCAAGGAGAGGGGCGAACTCTAAATGACATACTTATAACTGCAGCACCCAGTCTCTGCGTGAAAAAAAAAAAAAAAAATCAGATTTGTCAGAAGGGCTAGTCTCCTCTTGACATCCCCAGCCTATCCCAAATTTCAACATCACCCAGCGTATCACCAGCCTATTCTGCCTAAAACATTAGAGCTTGTGACATAACATCTCTGGACCAGAGACAGTGTAGAAACAATTAATAACCACCATATACATGGCTCCTGCACTAGAACTACCCCCCTGATCACTGGCAGCACTGCGCTGTCACACGGCCACTAGACCATCAAGACATCCAACAATGGTAGGAAGCAGAACAGCACGGAGGCACTACCATGCTTTTGGGAGTTAAGGAGATGTCATGTAAACCTGGTTTGATTACACCATTAAAAGAGACAACTTTATATCTTAAAAGACCTCACAACAGTCCCTTCTTTCCCTTTGATAGCAAGAACGCAATCATCTTAATTTCCCTCTTATGCTCTCGGTGAGCTCAGTAGGCTGTACATGAAAAGTTTTACAATGCCACCCATCACTCAGCGTTCAGAACAAGGAGAGTTATAGTATAATTGGGGTGTGGTGCACATATTTCTTTGTCAGCTTTTTGGACTGCACCACCATCTGTGCAAGGAGGAGGAGCCAAAACCAGATATAGAAGTCTCCATTCCCTTTCCAGAAAAGGCACCAAAGCTTTCCTATTCTAATCAAGACAAATCTTTCATACAATAATTAAAATACACCTCCTATTCAAGGAGAGAATGACAAAGGTTGAAACAATTAGCTGGCAAAGGCAAACAGCACTAACTTCCATCCTCCCCCACTAACAGTAAACATCAAGTTTTTATGGGGAAAAAAATAAAAGTGTATCAAAGCTTAAAATTCAAAAAACAAAGTAGAGACTTAAATTAGAAATTATTTAAATTGAATTTTATATGAAGAATGCTCAGAGCTGGCCTGTTTGAGCCAAACCTCAAGTTTTCTGCATGGCTGGAATCACATTAGCAGAGGAACGATAGCCTCATGTATTCACTAATCTATTGCCGTCAAGTTCGAAATAGACTATTGCATTAGCATGCAAAAGCATGCAAGCCGGCACTACAGGGGAAACAGTACTTCTGTAGGAAGCACAGATTTGTATAAATAATGAGTCAAAAGGGCAAAAGTGAGCTTGGACTGTTCTGAGGCTTATGTGCCTTGATTATAATGTTGATATTACCTTCATTTTAATGTGTCAACTGTTCTGAATAACCTACAAAGGGCCAATGTTTTATGTTGTGATAGGAGGTTCTCCTTCCCTCTATTTCCCCCCCCCCAAAAAAAAAAAAAACAAAAAAAAAGCACCACCACACAAAAAAACCATACTAAAAGAATTAAAGCTCAGATGTCCTGAAATCTTTCACCCACTGATGACTGCCAAAATTCAGATTAAATTCAAAGGGTTTACTGCAGCTCTCACTCTTAGCTATATAATTTACAAAGCCCACTCAGGGTTACTCCAATCTAATTTGCAGTTCTGCAGTGATTATCATTTGATGACTGCACCTACCTGAAGTGTTTCTTTTGCATATCAGAAAAAAAAAAAAAAACCACACACCACACACTTTTGACACCAATGGATTTCCCCCAGGAAATGCTTCAGAGACATTACCAGCAGGTTGCCTGGCATGCCACTTACAGCCTAATGCAAGCTTTGTTCCTACCCATTCTCATTGTCTTTAGCAGAAATGAGCCAAGTCACAACCCACATTTCAGTCCCCAAAAAAATCCAGGAGAGTCCGGGCTGTAAGTTTCATTACTGTGGTCTCAACTGAGCTCCACTACTCCTTTCTGAAGAACTATTCTTTTCATTTTCAGAGGATATTAGCAGAGATGCCAACTACTGTGTCATACATGCTATTTCTGTTCAGTTCTTACACTCCCCTATAGTAAGTTCATATCTTCCAGAAAAGTCTCTAGAAATTTTCATGTACTTCCTGGCTTTTCTGTCCTTTGAGGTCAAAACTCTGTTGACTTGGGTAGGAGACATGACTTTTTTTTTTATCCTTAACAAACGAGGGAAACTTGAACATAGGGTTCAAATTATGACATCTACCTATAGGCTGGACTCTTGAAGAAGGCAGTGCAGAAGGCACTGGGGCACAGTGCTGGGCACCATTTCAGCCATGTGTATTGTGCTGCTGAAAAGCACAGGCTTAAGGCAACTGAGATTACTGATCATTTTAACACCAAATTTGGCAAATTATTTTGGCTGAAAATGCGTTTTGCATTTAAAACTTCATTTTGACATCATCCAAATGCTTGGAAATATTTCGTTTCCAAACACACTGAAGTGTAAATACTTCAAAACATTTCTGAAATGAAAGAGTGCCCAAAGACAAAGTTTGATCCAAAAACATCTTCCCCCTTCGGCTTTTCATTTTCTTCAGCAAGAAGTCAATTTTTCACTGGCTACCTGGGAATATGAGGGAGAATTTGGAAAAATGAGAGAGGGGAGATAGTGACAAACCCTCCAGCCTTGAGGCATCCAGACTGCTAGGTCCCATGTCATTGAAGACAGCGTGCAAAAGACCAAATAAAGAGCCAGCCAGTACTGCACTACCTCAAGCAAGAGAAACTGAAGAGTACACGGGTCCCAAGACACAAGACCTAAATAAACAGTGTGATGAGTGTTGAAGCAGAAAATTTGCTTCACTGTTAGGTTCCAGTAACTTCATGTCCTCTTGCTTCCGGGTTAAATCACTCCTACTTTCATACAAGCATCACAAAAGGAGAGATCCTAAACACATTACCTAATTATAGACTCCAATACCCCTAAATATCAGGCCTAACATACAACTGCCAGAGGTGCAAGAAAACAGGTGGTTCTCTGTTCAAGAGCCACTTAAGGCAGCTGTCAGAAGGCAACATGTCAGTATCTTGGATTGGGGCATCCTACTAACCTGAAGGCAGAACCTTAACAGATTTATGCAATAGCAATTTTTTAAAATAATTTGCAACCTGAAACATTTTCAGACAACATAGTTTGAATACTTGAATGCATAAAAGGAGATTATATTGGTTCTTAATTACAAGTTATGAAAAGGAAAAAAATCAGTATACTTATCTTCAGTGACCACCCTCTCTATTTAATGTCCATTTCAGCTAAAAATCTGGTCACTTACAGTCAGTCTTGCCTGAAGGGGAAACAGATACTAACATAGCCAAAATCAGCTATTTTAATAAATCTAGTTGTATTTGACTCCTCATGCAGATGTGCTTACACTGGAGTAGGATTGTTCACAAAAGGCAATTTGCTAGTACTGCTATGCTGGAATAACTTGCTAAACTTTTCCACTCAAACAGACATCTCCAAGATTCTGTTCAGTAAGGAGACAATTTTATACTGCACATCACTATTTCAATGGGGGTGGAAATGTAATAGAATAACATCAGACACTTCAGGCCCTAGTTCTTCAATCCACTTCAATTTCTTCTCCCTTATGACTTTTCAAGAACCACAGTAAAACAGTTATTTTCTGTTCTCTCTGCACCTTTGCAAGAGTTAAGCTTGAATTGCCATCTCCATGTGGACACTGCTGGCTATTAAGATGTGCATACCCTACAGGGGTGTAATTAAGGAAGCATTAAGATGTTTTCACCAAAGGACAGTTCATTCTTTGCAGCTGCACTCTTTTTTCAGCAGGTTAACTACTTGGCAGCCCTTGCATGTCCTAGAGTCAATCTGTGTCTAAAGGATGGAGGTGAGTGGGCAGGACTGGGCAGCTCATCTTCTCCTCTCTCATTTATTACCACATCACTCAGCAGTGTTGCTGACCTTCCTCACCTTGGAAACAGGGACCACATACTGCTGGGGCCAGTGGGACAAGACAGAAACAAATTCCCTTTGAAACAATTTACCTAATAAATGATAAAAAAGAGTTATTAATGGCACAAGGATACACAAAAAATCCAAATATCTTCAAAGCAAGTTATTATTTCATTTACTCCACTCTTTGCTGCCTCCACTCCCACTAAATGGTTAAAATTACTGGTAATTGTGCAGCCAGCCATAGTTATGCATATTTACAAACAAAATTATTACACTGTCTTCAGCTTGAATCAGCAGTCACTTCAGAAGGGAGCACTGGCTCATGAATGGAAAATGTTACACTCAGTCCTGACATAAGAGCCATTACAGTGTGAAACCCTTCTGCGTGTCAATCTATAGCTTGCAATGGCAATATAGGCATCACATACCATGTTACATCATTTATACATCTCCCTCGCTTTCCTGAAGCGGCAACAGGAGGCCATTAGGAGGAGGCAACAATTAAGGACAGTTTTCCATTAAAGGAAAAAGTTCAAAGAGAAAAAGGTGGCACCATCTCCAGTCCCTTGCAATCAGTGTGTGCCCTGTGCAAGGGTGGCACATCCCTCCTTCACCCAACCCCAATTCCCACAGAGGGCAGCCAATAGCTCAAAAGATGCTCAGCAGAGAAGCAGAAGGGAAGAAAAGCAACAGCAGCAGAAAATACTGCAACTTGGTCTCTCTGAGGATAGGAATACACTTGCAGGACACAACTACAACCATTAAAAAAGCAGTGACGCAATTAGTTTCACCCACTGCAGAAACTCCTACGGGGACTTAAACCCACTTATATACCTGGAGGGAGACTGTTGTTGCCATCACTGGTGCTGGCTATGCCCACCGTTCATAGCTGACCGCTGCTGAAACCCAAGGTGACATCCCAGTCAGCATTAATAAAACTATCATTCAGCACCAGCAGCCTCATAAACTGAAGGGAAGGAGGCTGGACAATGTCAAGTCAGCTGCGAGAGAGAGCAGCAACAACTCATCTTCTGACACCATAATTCCCCCAGTGCTCTCATTTAGGTTTTGGGACAAGACACAAAAGAGAATTTATTTCTCTGCTATGTTTCCTCCCATTTTCCCCATGCACCCAAATTCTCTCATTCAACAATTACAGCATCACAGAATCTTAGTGGCTGGAAGGGACCTTTGAGATTATTGAGTCCAACCACATTAAAAAAAAAAAAAAATCCTCCTCCATTCTTTACCAAATACCAGTAATGGCACACCATCCCCATTCACTTTGAGGGAAGCACAGACTCCCCTTCCTGGGATCTTCCACAGAGCCCAAGCTGTCTGCAGAGCAATCACTTGGAAATAGCTGTACAGCAGCCATGGGAGAGCATAAAAGATTAATCAGGTACAGGATGGAGCTCTATATACAATTTGGTATTTAAAGTGCTTCTGCATTAAGAATCAGATAAATCCTGAGCAAGAGAATGAACTTCTCAAGTAAGTTTAAATGCGCTAGATCCGTGATTGATAGATATGAGTGACTGCTTCATACTCTAGGGTGACCCTGTTCACACTCTCTCCTCTGACAACAGTTCCAGAATAAATTGCCCTGACTGACAAAAACATAATAAAAAACATTATTCTGGAAACCCACTCACTTAACCCATACCTCCATGATTGTTTTTTAGTTAAATTACCAGGCAAGTGAGCCTAGTAGTGATTAATTTTGGCAACTTAATCATTTTTATTTTCAGGAAGCAATGGTCGTGATGCATAATGATGAAACCATTTTGAATTTGAGGTGTCTATCATTTGAAAAATGACTTTCAAAAACACCTAAAAAATTAACCCATCCTTCATTGTCATTCAACAACTCCTGAAATACTTTCAAGAACGCATTTGGGATGAGTAGGGATTTTGTTAGGAGCAAAGATCTGAGGAGATGAAAGCAGGTAATGGCAGAAGGCGATTTTAAGACGAAAAAACGCCACTTACTAAGTGACTGCATAGCATCCAGGAGTCAAATTAATTACTGTTTATTTAACATTTTTCTTGCCTATAGTTCAGTCAAGCCTGAACCCCACATGCAAATACATATCCCAAAAACACAAATACAGAAGAAAAGCCACGACTGAGTTAAAACAAATTGAAGCGGCAGACAGAAAGTGAACAGATCACAGATCTGAAGTGTGAGCTGCACTTTTCAATCAAGGACTGGTATTACGAGCCAAATTTGCTTCTTTTTGTTTCTGACCTTCGCAAGAATTAAGGTATCTTAGTGGAACCTTGTTAGCAATTTGGGTGAGGTTTCAGAAAAAAAATCAAAAGAGACAGCCTAGTATATTCTTACTAATGCTGGCTTCACAGAGTATTAAAATACTTTAAAAAAAAAAAGAGAGTGAGAAAGAAACTTGGATTTTATCCCTCAAGGAAGCAGCTATGACCCAGCCAGTGTTCAGCGAGGAAGCAGCTGTAAAGAGCAAGGAGTCTATTTACATACACACTGCTATTACCTTAATAGCACTTTAAAGGAATTGGGCAATCCAAATTTAATATGTAGCGGGGATTGCTGTTAGTACGGCTGACTGAGCTAGTGATTACTCTTTGCTACTGTTAGGGAAGAAAGCCAGAGGAAGAAAAGCAGTGCTCCAAGTAACCGGGGGGCACGCTGGGCTGCGATAGCCCCTGCCTCCCAGTACTTGCAATAATACTTCTTAGATTCTCCAGAACTGCTGCATCTGACTGCTATACAGGCTAGAAATAAGCAACTGTGAATGAAGACACTTTAAAAAAATAATCATCAAGCAAGTTCACCAGTGTAACAGGTCTGTGAAAGGATTAAACACAAGATATACAGACAAACTGCCCGCCAGCAAAGCAGAGTTTATTTCACTTGCGAGCAAATGAAATGGTAAAGCAGAAATCACAGCATTTTCAGGTAAATTCAATACAAGAAGCTAAGGGTTGAAATCTAGTTGGTGGAGGCTGCAGTGTGAAAAAGTACAGCTGGAAATGCAGCTTCTAGCACGAGCAGAGGCAGTCCTCTTTAGAGGAAGGGCAGAGGCAGGCAGGGCCACCCCACGCTGCTGTTCCACAAGGTGGTGGCATCTTTGCCCACTTAACAAAACACAGCACCAAGCAGGTGTCCTGGTTTGAGGAAAGATGCCATGACATCTGGCTACAGCACGTCAGTTTTTCAGTTCTTGTTTTGTGTAGGTATGAAAGTAACTGCTAAACAATAACATTCTGACTATTTAAATATATGTCTATTCCTATATCCAGATTACTACATCTCAGAGCTAACATCCAGTCTATTCTCATTCAGAACAACCCCCAGACATACTGGTTATGCAGCCTCACTGGCTCTGAACTGTACAAGAAGTCAGGGCCAGGACAGGGAGGAGGTATCCATGTGTGGTATCCATGACAAAACTCCAAGCAGACTACACACAGGCTGTTTGCCGAATGTTGCACCTTATGGACCGGCTGCATTAGCGCAGCAAGAAAGGAGGGGAGAGTGCTGGTGAGCATGAATAATATATGCTGCCTACTCAATTCTGTAATAGCACTTAAACTATTTGTTTTCCCTATTACCAATGGAAATAAGGAACATAAAATTCTAGGCTTTAGTAAGTGCATATTTTGTTTCACGTGGAGGAATGTTAAGTCATGGGTACAGTAAGGCTATTAACTAGGCTTGCATTTTCTAGGTACTGTAACTTCAGACACAAAAGGTTAACAGTTATTGGCAACACTACTGAATTACACTGACAGGTGAATAGTTCACAACTAGCCAGACGTTTTACCACACTGCAGGCAGTTGGCATATACGAAGAGCAAAGAAAACAGAACTTAAGTACCTCCCTCGCTTCATTGGAAGGCTATTGTAGCGAGACAGTAAGTAGCCTTATGGTGCTCCTTATTCTCTCATTTTTCATTCTTGCAGCAAGTGTCCCTTCTTTATCCACAGGGGGCAAGGCAAGCGACTGATGTAAAATAAACATTCCTCTGTAATGGGCCAGGAAAAAAAAAAAGCCACTACCAAATTTAGAAACACAAAATGAATATTGCTGGCAAAACTAGCTCAGCCATCACACATACTGTGCATCCTTTGCATGGGATAGATGGTCACCTCAGGAGAGCCAGGCCTGAGAGTCAAAGAGATTGTCATCTGTCAAATCCCTTCTGCATTTGTTGTGGAGGTGACAAGCACACCAGGAACAACAGAGGCTTTCAGGAAGAACACATACTTTGTTGTGATAAACGAGAAGGGCAGCATTCATCCTGCCATTTCACAGCTACTCCTTTGCCACTGCCATGCTGCCACTTGTGCTCTTTGCATCCAACCTGATGCCTCATCCCCCCTTCCCAGCACCCACAGGGCAGGCAACATCTCCCAATGGAGATGAGGATGTGCCTTGATAACCTTTTCCTCCGCTCACCTCACAGAGCCCATGCCAAATACCCAAGAAAAGAGACTGCTGTGAGCAGCTGCAGCGTGTAGCCTGGACATAGAGCTGGCAGCAGTGGGAACCCACCCCTTTGGCCAGGGACCTCAGGACCATCCCAAAGCATCCACACAAGAAAGCTGCTTCTGCATCTCTGTCACCCCCCAAGCAGGATGGACATGCACTCAGCTGGGGTCTGCTGCCAGCCCACTGGCACCCAAATCTTTTGAGGCTGTAAAGACACAGTGAACTTCCCAGGTTTTTAAGGCCTGCAACACAGCTCAAAGAAGGAGGATTTTCAATGAGGGAAAAGAAAAAAGAAAAAAAACAACACACACAAAAACACCTCACACACAAACCAAAAAAAAAAACCAAATCAACCAAACACACACCACCAACCAAAAGAAAATCCATCACTCTCATATACAAGAGAAGACCCTCTGCAAAAAATTATATCAGATCTGCCCTGAAGGGCTCGGGGAGAGAGAAAAGGCCAGGTCCCTCTGAAGAGAGGTGGTCACCAGGATTATTTCCTTTAGAGAAAACCTTTTCTCTGCTTCTCTCCCTTCCCCTTCCTCACCACCCCAGCCCTTCTCCACCACCCCCCAAAGATAAACAAAAACCCCACAACATTGAAAGTTCCTCTAAACAAATGAACACCACAAGAGCTGGAGGCAATCACCCAGCATGGAAAATGAGCTCAAATCCTGGAAAGTTATCAAACAGAACAGAAAATAGCCTTATAATGGGAAATGTCAGGCAACCCTAGTAAAAAGTGGAGCTTCCAGTCCCACCTGTAATCACCCAGCACTGCACTCTTAATAGGATATCTACAATTATACACAGATGGTGAGAGATGGTGCAATCTTCTGCTGATGCTTGTGGTTATATATTTTGTTTAACGAAATGCTCAGGCAAATTAAGGGCACTCCTGGAGATTTCTCCTTTATCTCTTAAAGATCACCTCACATATCAGAGGGTGAGACTTAGCAGCCATAATAAACAGTCTGGAGACAGACTCTTAAGACTTCTGTTTTATGTTAGAATTTTATAATACTTATTGATCTAGTGTATTGTGAAAGATGATTTTAACATTTATTTTGTTAAGTCTATTTCACAAGAGTCTCTTTTACTGCAGATGACAAATCAATTGTCAGAGAATTCTGTTTTGGACAAAATACAAAGGAAAAGCAAAATCACCCTATGCACAAACAGGGCGTGATAAAAGATCATTGTGAAGTAAGAATAGAATTTTATTTCTGAAAGTTAAATTTAGTAAGACATTTTATAAAAGCCTTTTGTGTTTTTAAATTAAATTGCATTGTGCTCTGAATGTTTCAAGGAATTGTTTGGGTTGAAATCCATATTTCACAGTTGATATTCAAGTATTAAGTTAAAGTAACTCCCTTTTCACAGGAAATGCTTATTTAATTCCCCATAAAGTCTGCATAAAAATAATTTTATAATTCTAAAATATTTCCTTCTTCCAATATCAAACAACATATTTTACACAGAGAAATTACCTGTAGAAGTTCTTTATTACCTCTAATATTTTTTCTGTTTAAACATGAAAACTCACTTGCTCCCTAGACTTTTACACGTGGCTTAATTTCTTGAAGAATGGTTTCGAATCTTTTTCATCTAAACAAAGTTATACACAACAGCTTCATTATATCAAAACCAGGTAAGTGCTTTTAATCACCAATACAACAACTTCACAGTAAGTTGCAGGTAATACAAGAGGCTATTTAAGGTTAAAGCTATGAAACTAGTTAACCTGAAAGTACTTAAGCAGCCACTTTACTAATCACAGAAAGCGTGAACTTGAATTCTGTTCAAATTATTCTGGAAAGAGCTGACACTAAGTTTTGAATGTTTTAAAAGTAACTAAGTAGTTTATTTAATTTCTACTTAAAACTCTTTCTGTAAGAACATGGAGCATTTGAAATACATGATCTTCTCTGAAACCCTGGTGAAATTTCACAACACAGAGAACAAAAATAAGTTAATTCTTGTGTTATAAATGTTCTGATAGCATCCTGTCATAAGATAAAATCACTATAATTAAGGTGAATTTTGTTGCACACCTACTCACAGATCAACTATTCATGAGAAGAGACAGCTAACAAGGCAAATGCACAAAGAGACTCAAGGAAGGAAAGATCAAAGGGGTGCATTTTGAATACACTGTTAAATGCTAACAAAGGTATGGTTTCCTTCTTAGTCAAATATCCATAAGGAAAAAAATTTTTTCTAGACTAAGAACGCAAGTGGACTCTTTACACATCCTTGACCTTATCACAACTTTTTCTGGTCTTTCTGCAAGCAAGCCACTAATTACCACACTCAGAACAAAGAACCAAAAACCTGAGCTGAGAAGCAACCACGTCTGAATTCAGCACTGTTCTTTCATCCTCGCCAGCAAAACAAGTTAGCTTGAGCAGAGGCATAATTATACTCACTACAAAAAAAAAAAATTACTTTTAGTCAGATATTAAAACATTACCTTTACAGTTTAAGATAATAATAGCTTCTCCTGTTAAACACCATAACACTTATACCACTTACTCCTAGGAATAAGATTAAACACAGATGATAAATAGACATATTTAAAGAAAATTTAAGGTGCTTAGTATCATTTCATTTATAATCTTAAAGCTGGTCTTAGAATGGAGTAACTTCCATGAAGTAACCAACTCTCTTTGATTTCACACAACTTGGGTAAGATCAGTCCATTTTTATCTGCTGGAGTTAGCACAATATATGTGACAGAATGCCTTTACACTCAAAGTTATTTTGTCCATTTAGAAACGTTTTAGTTAAGCAGGGTAAGAGAAAAGAGTTCACGATCAGTTGCAGGAATATTTTGTTCCCTTTGATTGCCAATTCATACTCAAAACTACCTCCTTTGAAGTCCACATAGTAACCATTACTGGTTTATTTTTTTCCTCAAGACAGAGCAAGACACCCAGGCAACTGCTATCTTGTCTCTCAACTAATATCACAGAAGCAAGATTTGGCTGATATTTTCTTGTGTTTCTACAGATAATACAGTTTTTATTACTTTAAAAATAAATATACATTCCCTAATTTTTAAATACCTCTTTGCAATCTTCATACCTCATGACCCAAACATTATTGCAATAATTACATCACCTAAAGGCCAGGAGAGTCAAGTCTGAGGAACAGTCACAAAGAGCAACCACGTACAGTGTACAGAGCTAATAGCATGGCTCAGAACAGAATAGCCATAGGTCTGCAACACCCTCAAAGAAAATAGCCCTTTTCTTTTGTGCAGGTCTATCAGGCTCCTAACCAGACAGTATTAGCTAAACTAAAAGCCTCAGTTACAGCCACAATATCAGTAACTCTGGAAAAAATAATAATAAGCAGAATAAAAAAAATAATAAAGAGCAGAAAAACAGATGCCTCCTCTCAGATCATCAGCTGTATTGTCACCCATCCTTAAAGCAACATCTCAGATCTTTGTCTGATTTCCATTGATGGCTTATACCATTCTGTTTGTTGCAGCAGTAGCAAAAACCTCTGACAAAAACTTCCTTCTGTATCTAAAGGGAAATAGTTTGCTTTATCTAGCTTAAAGTTTATGTATCCTCTGGGACTTTTTCTGATCAGAAATGCAATACCTTCTGGGTGACCCCAAGAGCCCCAAGAGCGCATGTACTAAATAGCCCTGTCAGCCAAGAGCAGCAGTCAGCCTGAGCTATAAGGAAAAACATTGTGCAGAAATGTCTAGGCTCAAGTTGGAGGGCTGCAGCAGAGTCATAAGTGCAAAAAGATGAGGGGAAGGCTTGGGCTAATTGGTGAATGAGAAACTTGAGTAGGCAAAAAAGAAAGAAAGGAGCCCATTTTCTGCTCTCCTGGGACACATGCAGACCCATGAGCAGCGTCACAGGAGCAATCTTTGCATCAAGTTTCTTCAGATTACCACACAGAATGAAAGGGACAAAGGAGATCCAGACACAAGTTTCAAAAAAAGTTTTTTGTGAATATTGCATCTGTAATGCTATTTTAACAGTGGATAACCAGGAACACGCACTCACTACAGGTCAATTTGCTGCCTTAGACTTTGCTAATCACACTTCCTATAGAGGACGGCAAAAAAAATTGAATCTCTTCCATGGAGTCTTAATCCATTTGGTACAGCCAGTCCCAGGGCCTTTTGTCGGCAATAGTTCAGGTCCCCAGTGTTAAGAGGTTTTTAATTTATTAGTTATCTTTATTATGAAAACTTTCGCTAAAGACTTTGTCTTTTGGGAATTGAGATCACAGCCACATGAAAGACTTTCTCTTTGCTATTATAAAAGTGGTATTTCTGAAAAACTAAACATGTGGGAAACCAGAACAGGAGTAAATTGGTTTTATCTCAGAAGGAAGTTGAAAAAATTAAAAATAGAGGAGATCAGCACCATCCATCCACTCATGATACAATTTTCTTTGCTTAGTTTGTGATAAAACAAGCCTCATCCTCCTTGTGTTTTCACTTTGGGTTTCTTCACACACATTAAACATTCCAAGTCAAAAAACACAATTATTTCTTTAGCAGTGAAGACAAGGCTCTTCAAGTCTACTTTACAGGGATTTAAATAGGACAGCACAAGGTGAAGAAAAGAGTTGTGCAAAACTTGCTGACTACATTTTGACTTAATTCTCTGAATTCCTGATTTTGAAGGGACTGCACCACTGTTTAAAAATCCCAGAGGCACAGATATCAAACTTCAGAAAACAAACCTCATCAAACGTTGAGCGCTTCAGACTGCACAAGATTAAGAAGTGGGATTTTGGTATAAATCCTTCTTATGTTCAGGATCACTAATGCCAGCCAAGAGTTTGCTCTTAGAATTAAGAAAAGGGAAATTACTAGGCAAATACAATGCATCAAAATCATTTTTAATTATTACTTAGGAAGAGGAAGCTTCTGAAGAGCAGCCTGCCTTCATCCCTGCCAGCTCAAAGGAACAGATCAGTTCAAGTTGTAGAAATAAAAATCTGACACTTTTCTCACAGACCTCATCAACACCTCATTCATACCTACTACATTTTTTTTTTAAAATCCAAAGTGCAACTAACCCAGTCATGAAGCTCAAAGCATGAGAAAGAATGATCAAAGTCTGCATAAGAAGAAACAAATCATGGCCTCTCTCCCTGGACACCTGGTGAAACAAAAAAACTGCCCTCTCAGAGTGGGCACTAGGATGAGTGGAAAACAGGGCACGGAAAAACAATACATGCAGACAAAAATAACCCACTAAAATAGATACTTTTTTTTAATGGAGATTCCACACATACATCTCCAGGAATCACCTCTTTGATAAAGAGCTGGTTGCTAATCTGAGTTTGAAGCTACTAAGGAGTTGAGCCCACATCCCATTTATGCTTTAGTTATGCCCCTTTTCTATAGCCTATTCTTCAACTCCTTATTGACGACTTCACAGAGGAAACCTCCTTGAACGGCTTCATTTCTCTCCCAGAAGTCATACGGAATCTAAGCAGAGCAATGGCTATTCTAGCATCAAGTGAGAAAACTCCTCTCTAAGAACAAACACGTCTCCCCTCATTTACTACACTTCCTCCCATATCACGTACTACAGTAGCAAATTATCATGTTCAGTTCAGTATTGGCCAACCTTTACAGTGATCTCATAGAAAGACAAAGGGTAAAGTAGTTGAATGTAGCCTGAATAAAGATAATTATCTAAAAAGAGAAGTGGATCTAGACAGGTGAGTGCTTCACACAAAACCCACTGAAGTTGGAGAGCATCCCACAGACCTCATCTCTAAATGGCTACATGGGAAAATGAGCATTTTCGTAATTATTTGAAATTACATTACAATCAGAAGATGCCTCAATAGGCACTCCCCAAGGCAAGCAGCTTATCACCAGCCCATCGTGCCTGCTGGGAGACCAACACAGAGCAAGCAACGGAAGGAGAGGTCCAAAGGATTTCATAAGCACAGAAGTCCTTCAAAATTGAGGAATAAAATTGTACTAATGTTATTCTGAAGCATCTTCTCCTTTTAGCTCTGCCAACTTCAACTGTCATGTAAGATTTCAAATGACACTGCTCATGCTATGTGATGTAGAGATGCAAGTGTGATCTTGAGCATGCAATGTTTCTTTCACACCCTGTTGATTGCATCAAACAAACCAACCATCACTCCTCCTCCCCCCAGCACAGACACTCTGCCCATGCATTCAGACCTGTTCAGGATACTAATAGCTCACTGCAAAAGAAGGTGCATCCTATTGGAGAGCATGACAGAAAACCACTTATAAAGTAATTGGTGAACTTTAAACTCAAAGTGTAGCATAGAGAAATAAAAACAATAAAACTAAAAAAATAGCATCTTCTTACCAAATACAAATGACTCCTTCAAGTGATTACAAATATAATCAATGAATTGCAAAGACCATAAATTCTTCCTAGGGTTGTGGGACTACCATAATAAACTACCAGAACAAAATTCATGTGGGATATGATGTCACTGTTGCTATGAAATGTATTGATGGTCCAGTTCACTGTGTTCCTGTATTTATGTTTCTATAATATGTGGTTGCAACCACAAATTTTGATGGGAAAACAGTTTTATTTAGCAGAGAATTATACCTTGGAAATCGAGGTCTCTCTCCTGGCACTTACAAATTGTGTACCTCAATTTCCACATTATCCAGAAAGGATTGGCAATACACCAATACAAGGAATATTGATATAAGGTCTTGTTGACAGGATATGAAACCCTTGTACCTAGGTGACAAAATGACAAGGCCAACACAGCTGAGACTGGCCTTATTCTTCTTTTCTATCCTAAATCTCCCTCTGAACCTTACACCTCTGATCCATACACCTCAGTGAACGGCTTCACAGTTTGCTGCAACAGAACAGCACCTCCTTTACCTGTTCTGCCTCTTTTCAATTGTTTATGATTCCTGGATATTTTGTTTTGCCTGTTTTCCTTTTTCTTCTGATTGCTGTTAAGAGTAATTGATGTTCTGAGCCCGAGTCTAGCTTTATTTCCATCATGTTTGCAGCATCCCAGATCACTAGCTATGGGCACTTTAAAACACAATATCAGGAAACGGAAGAGCTGCACTGACTTTATTTAGGCAATATTTTAGGGGGAGTCCCTCTTTATAATGCAGCGATCAACTTTAGGGACAAGATAATAAGCTCTCATCTTGTACACATGGAGCAACCTAAGGTCATCGTGTTGAAATATACTTTGCCTCAGCTTTTTCTTATCTCTCCTCTTCTACTGAATGTGCTCCCATCACCATAAGCACATTTTTTTTAATAAATAATCAAATAATAATTTTCACATTGGGCTGTTTTGCAGACCCCTTCTCAGCACTCCTGGCAACATTTTGTCATGGAGCCCAATTCTCCCCTGACATAACGCTGCAGCACCACTAACAATGAGAGCTGCAGGGGTTTAGCATCACTCTCTCTGACCCTTTTCTCAGCTGGCTTTAAAGCCACAATAGCCAAAGTGACTGCTCTCTTGCTGCACAACACAAGTGCCTATGGGAACCACAAGCAAAACACCACCAGGGTAAGAGATGGGAGATTTCTTATGAAGACCACAAAGACAGTCACCACCTCCTTCAGCTAAGACTGTTTTTTTCAGACGTACTTCTAAAGAGTGGTGTGTTTCAGCCACATAATCAGAAAAATGAATTATAGCAGAAATACCATCTTTGCAGCTATCCTTTATGATGTACAACCATTTCTTAGGCTTCAGACAGACAAATTACAGATCCCAGGAAATATAACAAATCTATTAGCCCTTTGATGACATGTGTTTCAGCTGAGACCATTCATTCCTATTTTGTAGATCTTGAGTATACTGTTTATCGAAAAGATTTACTTCTAGCTACTTTCGTTTTTAAGGGCTTCTCTCATCATTATTTTTTCATAGTTCAAACTTGGTAAACTTTTACACAGACTTCTTACTTCCCTTTCAATGCCATAGCCCATCTTACATACCAATTAAAACCAGAGTATGCCAATTAAATTCCACTTTATTTTCTTAATGAGATAATCTCTTTTCCTTGCTTGCTTATTAGTTACTACATAAAGAAACTTAAAGTTATAAGACCTTCAACACCATTGGCTCTACCTTTTGTAGTAGGAGAAACAGACTGCCTTTTTCCCCTTCCAGTCCACACACAATAAACATCAAATCCAGATCAGCAACAAGTTGGTGGCATTTGACAGCCTTGCTGTTTCCATTTTGTGCCTCTGTTTCTCTAGCTCTAAGCTCCATTGCAATAAAAAGGAGTAAAGATTCTGGTTTCCTGCCTCTCCTCTATAACCTCAGAGCAGTTCACCCCTATTTGCAATTCCTTTATCCTCACCTTTCCCTTAGTTTAAGGTCTACTTAAGCATAGCTGATCTCCACACCAGAGAGCACATTTGAGGAAATAAGGATTCTAGAACAGAATACAGGCTTTTATAGAGTAAACTTTTCAATTGCCAGGGAAGAAACTGACTTTTTTAATCCTCAGGTACATAACTTGAGGGGCAATCATGCTATCTGACCCATAATACCATATTGGTTTTGAACTCTGTAAGGCTAAGGCACTTATCAGCTGTCGGGTCCCATGCCCTTCAAAGATTAACTCTTACTATACACTGAAGGTGTTGCTTCCACATTCTCAATGAAGCTACCTATTTTCCAAGAAGAACTCTTAATTCCAGACCTTGCTCCCAGGTAGTGGGATACAGCCAGAACCATCTTCAAACCACAAGACAAGGCCCACATGCACATTCTTTCTGTGATATATTTTTTTTAAAAACAGCCAAATTATGAGATCCAATTCTACTATACTCCTTTTGACTTGGTTTGCATGTCTTGACACATTCTATGAGCATCTCCCGGGCCAAACATGTTGAAGAAAATGAAATATATGCATTTCTTCATAGTTCAGTAGCAATTAATCCAATTATTCACACCAAAAAGACATACTCATGGGGCAAATGAAAGTGAGTGTACCTATTGCAGTTAGTGTTGCACCCACAGGTTACAAGATTTTTTTATAACATCATAACTGCAAATTAGTATTTTTTCCTCTGCTTCTGAGCAGTTAATTGAATGGGATATCTATCTGTCATAACAGTCTATTATGATCATATCGTTTGTCTTAACTGCTTCAGTGTCCTTGTCTAAAGCTCCATCACTGGATAGCTGCTGGTCCAGGCAGAACTGTTCATTCAACAAAGTGATTGCAGAAGCTACTAACTAGGAATCTGAGTCCTTCACTGTGAGACCCAGTGTTGCTCTACAACATTCTTTCTCAATCTAGTTATTTTTCCACTTTCTGACCCTCATTTATCCCCAAACTTGACATTTATTTTTCTCATGACTTTCATACAATGATTCTCATTGACATTCCCATAGAAAATAGAAAATTCCTGAAGAAGTTATCATGCCAGTAATAAATGCATTTGTAAACAAAAGATAGTCCTAAATTATTATAATGGGTCTGCACACTCTCTACTTTTAGACCCATGCCTAAAAGTGCCTGAATTTTGCAAGTGGTTCTTCATTTGATCAAAGTTCCTATTCTAGGTATTTTTAAATCTTCTTACATTCTCATCAGCTGACTGCTGAAGTTTATGTGCACAGTTACTAAAATTAAGCTACTGAATTATTTTACCTCTAGGAAATAGGTCAGGTTCTGGAGGAAGTCTGGTCAGCAGCATGCCCTTCTCTGCACCAATGCATTCTTCCACCACTCAGAACCTGGTGATGACTTGTCCCTAGAGGTGCCTCTCCTAAAAGAAACATGAAGGAGAAGTTGCAGGTAGCTGTGACAGGTATAACCTCAGAACACTTTTCACATTAATTTAGCCTGTTCCAACACCATGGCTCCAATGGTCTTTGTGCTACTTGACTGGGCTTAGATCATTGTTAACCCTTTAGCTTGTGAACCTAGCTTGCATTGCAAGACTTATCAGGTAGGTTCTTAGCCTGAAAAGTGGAACTTGAGTGTATACACTTGAGTGTATACACTCAAGTACTCTTTGCTGCGATCTCACTTGTCTAAAAAGAATGTTAACATAATTCTCCACAGCAGATGGAGAATTGACTCCACAGTCAATGACAAAGCTCTGAGGTAGATGAGACTGAGGCGTGCAGGCACAGCTAAAGACAATGATTTCCTTCTCCCCACCCCTGCTCTCAGTTTGTAACAACTCCTGGAGAAATCCCTCATCTATCATGTATTAGGGTGAGGTTTTATAACCTCCCTGCTGGTCTATTGGCAAGGGAGGGCTTGCTGCTCCCTCCACAAAGGGATGTTGCATTGCTTCCTCCACTCTCCTGGAAAAAAAAGGGGTTCACGACTCCCATCACCTTCAGAAAAAAATCTATGGCTGCCTGTTGATTAAAGACTTGCTCCACAGCAACCATTAACTCCTCTCCAAACAGCTGTATTATTTTATTCACACAGCAGTGCTGCTGTTAAGCAGCTGGTGCTTCACCCTGGAGGGGACTGTTTTCCAGTGGTGGTTTCTGTGGTGAGGTGCCATGGAAAATAAAGGTCATTGTCATCTTAGGAAGCTCTTCTCAGGCAGTCGCAAACATTTGGCCATGGCATAGCCTTTAAAAGCTCTTTGGGCAACCAGCACTGATAGTAACACAGACTACCAAAGTAGGGAAAGGCCCCGCACAACCTCTGGCTGGTTTATTTTGTCAACTATAGCTGCATCTAATCAGTTTTACTGCCAGGGTTTGCTAAGCTTTTGCTGTCTCAAGAGAGCTTAGGATTCAGAAGAAAACATTCCATGTATTATGTAAAGCTATTCTTAGCACACATGTAATTTTTAAGAAGCATAAGTCACAGTAATTGTTTTAAAGTACTTTATAAGAAAAATGGTAATTCAATAGGACATGTCTACTCTACGAGTCTAAATCAGGTGAATTCACATTAAACTGTGCATGTTCTCAATAAGAATCCGATGACCTCAGGGATCAAGGACAAGTCTAGATTTTGTGTGTAAAAAAAAATTTAAAAAAAAAAAGTCACATAATGGGGATATGCTGGGATTGTCATGCCTAAGTACATTTGTTCTCCTGAACAAAGTGGTTATTTTCACTGGCCCAGCAGCACAGTAGGCTTATCTCCAGGGCACAGCCCATATGGGTGAAGGGATAGGACAAACAAGGTTGAGGATGATGGTGCCCCTCCACAGCTTCAGCTGCCAGAGGACAGAACATACCTGGCTAGGCAGTGCATGCAAGGCTCCAAGAACAAAATCAAAGAAAATGTCAAGGAAGAACTACCAAGGCAAATGTTACCTTAAAAGTTTAGTACAGACTGACATCCTTTCATGAACTCCTCCTTTCTTGAATGCTTTACATATGCAGCTAGATATCTTTCTTGTCACAAGAGACTGACAGCACCCATCCGAGCAGACTGCTCACCTATTCTTATTCTAAAAATTTAAAGCTCTTGGCATGTTCTTATACACAAGGGCTATCAATTCTAAATTCTCACTACTGACAAATACCTTCTCCTTTGTTCCCTTGGTCCTGTATTAATGGGATATTTTTATCTTGAGGGCAGACTCATTTACTGCCATGAAGTCCACACAGCCAGTGGCAAATTGCACCGTGAGTCTAGACCACAAAAGGCAAGGCATCATACTTGCTGGGCCAATTACATGAGATGAATGGGGTTTGAATGCCCAGACCAGAACTGAAGATAGAGAGGGTGTCTGATTAAGAAACCATTAAAGATGAACTATGTTTTGAAATGCCCCCCACATGCACCTTTTTAACTTCTTGCTGCAATTGTAATTTTTTACTTGGAAGCTCAAAAAAGACCAGGTTGTAGCCCTAGGCTGCCACAGTAGATGTACATTATGGGGAGTATGCTTAGGGTGACAGTTATAAACACACTGTCTCCAGAAAAACACTTCATTTACAAAACAGATTTGACAGCTCGGTTTGTTTGCAATGCAGAGCACTCCTCCCAAACCCCCACGTGGCCCTGTGAGCCTTGATTACTACTTTGATGCCAGCTCTTCCATAGAGACCTCTGAAATGGAAGTGATGAATGAGGTCCTGTCAGGCTCCATTCCCTGGGTGGCCTTGAATCCATCCAGTTATCTGTTACACTGCCAGACCTGACAGTGATGAACACAATGCAGGCAGCTGACAACACCCCTATTCATTACAAAAAGAAAAAAAGAAAAAAAGAGATAGATGGAAAGAGCTGTGTTTGCCACCCTTCAATGCTTCACTCATCTCTACTCTACCTTCAGAGGACCTGCTTGGGAGGAGATGATGAAGCCTGTTTATACAACTATGTGGAGCAGGAGATCCAACATCCCTCAGCTCCATCCACTAAGGCTGAGCATCAGACTGCCCAGATGCTGACATTTCTTTAATTAAGTTGTCTGCTGTTCACATTTATTGCAGACATGCATTCAGATGCATCTGTCACGTGCACAATGGCCACTGGTGACACTTCTGTTTACATGTGTCATGGATATGGTGTCTACTAACCAAAGAAGTACCTCACAAAAGGATGTAAGCAGTGAAGAACTGCTAGCCTGGTTTGTTGCAGTTATGGCAGAGAGCAGCCTTGTCTCTTGGCTGCAGTCTTTTTCCATGACACAGTTTAATTTTCCACTACTAACACATATAAAACCTAAAACACAGAAGTGTGTGCCCCCCCTATGCCACTTCAACATTTTATTTAAAAAAGAGCAACCTGGTTATTTCCTGTCCTTGTTATGACTCAGATTTCCCAAGCTCTCTTTCACATACTATACTGCAGAAAGCTTATATTAAACTGGAAAAGGAGGCATTGCAAAGTAATTCCAGAACAAAGATTATTTCAAACAAATGCCTACGCTTTGATTTTGCTCAGAGCTCACAACTCACATAGGAAGTTTAAATGAAATTGCTTAGTTTATTTTCATTTTCCCAGAAGGCAGAAGTCTCATAATGTTGGATTTATCTAACTGATACTAACCATTTAAATGTAGGCATTTACTTATAATCAGGTACCTATGCTCTGTCTGCAGTCACTGGAAAAAAACATTTCCAAAAGCAAGCTGCATCTTAGAAAGATTTTCTCTTAGAAACTTGTCTTTAGATGCACCAATCCATTCAGGTGCTTCTCTCTTGTTCATTTATATTGAGGGAGTGACAATATCTATTGTAGACTAGGCACCTAAGTTTGGTTAATAGTAAGCAAGATGTCAAAGTAATGAGTAACATCCTGCATACTTTATTTCAGGAAGTAACTATTCCTTCACTTACAAAAGATATTACAGTTCTTGAAAATTCTATTTAAAAAAAAGAATATTTCTTGCCTAGAAAGCAACCACTCCACTTCTCCTGTTGTAGGACAGCCATTCAGGGAAATGTAGTGGAAGAAATACAAATACAGGAAGTACAGTTGACAAGAGAATTTTTGCAGAGGGCATGCAAAAGACCCAGTGTCAAGATAAGATGTACAGTTGTAGTTTTCATTTTTTTTTAATTATTTTGCCTATTTAATTCACCAACATATACATTGGTTCTAATCATCTCACGAATAGAAAACTAAACCACAGAAAGCTGAGCCTATAAATTAGTGGTTACTTTCGTATATCTCAGCAGAGCTTCCACAAACCACTTAGTAAAACCTAATGACTTGCATAAAACCTAATCCAATAGAAAATTAGACTTCTATTCAAATAGGTCACTACTTAACTATTTATGAAGAAACAAGTTTTCATAAATCCTGGGGACAAACTTGTTGAACCCTCCAGACTGCTGCAACACCCCAGAAAGGACTGTCTTTACACTATGCACTTCTCTGGGACAGATTTGTCCTACAAATTGCATGATCCACTCTTCTGTGCCCACAGCAAGGATTCCCTTTTCTTCACAGATTTAAATCCTCTCTTATTTAAAACGTAGGACAAGGAAGAAGGAGGAAATCCACAAGATTTGTACTGCTGAGAACACAGTACAGAGGATATTTGCCACTGGATTAACCTCTGGTAGGCCCAGTAGACACTGCTCCACTGAGGACATGGAGTAAGCACTCTTTATGGCAGTGGTAAATATGGTGCTGGGACTCTAACTGAAAGGAGCATAAATAGTATAAAGCCTGATTCTTATCTCAAGTTGAAAGACACAGGAGAAATGGCTTTGCCTGCTGATGAGATACTGTACGAGGTCTACAGTACGATTTAGAGAATCAAATTAATCCAGCATAATTCTGTTCTCTCAGCCTTAAAAATGCAATCAGTTAATATTTATATCTGTATTACCTGGGTGCACTACTGAAGAAAAAGAACAGAGTAAAGAGAGTCATATTTAAAAAAGCTAAACCTTTAACTATGGAAGGAAGCATGCTGCAAGCAGTTAGTGAACTTGCCTGGCCAGCAGTAAACCAGCAGAAATACAGAAAACAGGGGAAATAACTGAATGATACAAGGGTTTTAAATGCCAGAACCATGAATATACATTATGTGATAACAACCCCAAAAATCATATCCAGTCCTGACAATGGACATCCTGAAAACAAGTAGTGCTTCTTTGGATGTCTCCCCATGGAGCCACATGCACTCACTTCTCGCAATCTCTTCTGTCCAAATCCTAAACAAAAACCTATCATTTAGCAGATGCTGTTGGATGTACATATAGGGAGAGAGCTGCACTCATATCAGGAAGCACAAAATTACACACCTCACAGACTGGTGGCACAGAAAAGCAGAGGAAGACATTAAAGCCTTTACCTTGCCCATAAGCCTGCCCAACTCCCTCCCAATAAACTCAGCTCCAAAGGATGGGTGTAGTAGTAAGCTTGAACATACACCACAACCAAGTACCATCAGATGATCACAAAAAACAGGATTGGAAAAGGCACCCAGTGGTGCAGGGCACACAGTGCACGCACTCCCCTGGGCAGCAAGCATCATTCCTGTACTACTCTCAATAGAGTTAACCAGTCACAGTCATTTACTGATCTCCCACATCTTAATTTACCCATCTCCCTCATCCCCAAAGTAATCAGCAAGATGTGGCAAGGAAATGCATTTATTTTCTATTCTGATATAAGCAGAGCATATGGAACAGCCATTCAAGAGTTTCCAGAAATGCCTGCAGTTGTCTTCCCCAGCTTATTATTTGTAAGCAGGAAATCACACTTGTCTAATTGTTGGTGCCTAGGAACGTGCAAAGAAACCAAAACATATGCTACCTTAATGTTATCCTAAAGGATCTTTTCATAACATAGCATTAAATTTAACTAAAGCTACTAAAATGTAGTATGTGGTGTAGTGCACATGTATTAAGCTCAAATGACCCTTTTTTTTTTTGCAGGTAAATAAAATTAAGAACTCAGAATTAAGACTCTCTTCTATTAGTTCCTTCCTCTTCATCCTACACACTGTAGGATGTGTGTAGAAAATACACACTGTAGGCACCCTGGGGCAGACAAGAAGGACCAAAAAAAATCAAGCCCCAGCACCTTTTCTCCTTTATCCCACTTCAGCAAAGGAAACCCTCACCAGGCTCACTGCCTTCACACTACAGAGTCATAGGGCTGGAAGGGACCACAGAGTCTTGTTAGTTCCAGCCCCTTGCCCCAAGGAGGGTTCCGCTGTACCTGTGCTGCACCCCACATATGTTTCTCAAACTCCTTTCTAGAGGTCTGCAGCAAGGAAAAGTGTGTGACACCGAAACAATATTTTCCAGTGGGTTACTGCCATTGCATTTGGGAAAGTTTTCCTAATATTTTATCCAAGTTTCCCCCATTACAATTTAAGCTCATTTTTGTCCTACCCTTGGTTTTGACGAGTAAAAAATTTTCTTCCTCACTGCCTATTTGGAAACCATTACAGTATATGCCCTCAACCTTCCCTTCTCCAGGCCAAACAAGCCCAGCCAGCCTGACCTCAGTCCTTCTTCCTGCACCATAGAGCGTCCAGATACCTCTCTTGCTTTTCTTGGTTGGTCTCTATCTGAAGGAATAGCGACAATATGAATAACTGTGATAACATCAACCCGAGTTTCAGATTTGAACCAATGCCAGAATTCAAAACTACTTTTTTCCTCATTTTAATATCATATCTGCTATAAGCCTAAGCTCTTTTTCATTGAGATACAGATTTCATACTGCCACAGCAGAATCCATGCAGGCTGATGGACCCCTCTGACAGGCAGAATGAAGGAAGCCAAATGAACAGTTTCCAACAAAAAATTAGGTATTATGATCTTTGAAAAGAACTACAAAACCTGGCAAATTCTTCATTGATAAATTATTTGGGGCTCTACATGAAATTTTTGTGCAACAGCAATCCACTGAGAGCTGCCTCTCCTAAATTTGTGGATAATTCAGTTCCTGGTGTAACTCCTGGGTTTACACTAGAAATTAATTTTACTCTAGAAGTTAAGGATGAATGGATGGCTCCCTTCAGCATCCAAAAAAAATCAGATTTCTCACTTCACACCTCAGAGCCTGTTGTTGAACTTTCTGCCCTTTGCTGAAAATAGCCACTTACATCTGACTAATACAGACCCATTTCCATTGCCTTTCTATCCGCTAGTGACAAATAAACTTCTTCATTTGCAGGTTCTCAGTCAAGCACAGAGCTGATGGACAAGAATAAACTGTCAGTGTCACTACTGGTGCAAAAGAATCCATCAATCCTGCTAGGACTCTTTTATTTGAGTTAATCAAAAGCATAGTAACATCTTAACTCCCAGAGTCTGACTCAGAAGCTTCCAGAGCTTCCCAAAAATTATTCTGATCAATGGACCAGATTAATCAAAGAACAGAGAAAGATTCACAGCTTGCTGCTCAATTACAAGGGTGATTCACTTCTAAGGGTACAAGGCCTTAAAATGGAAATAACCCAAGGAAAGGAGCAAATCAAAGCTCTTGGAAGAGCCCTACCAGTGCAGAAGCAGGGTAAAGACAGGAGTTATTTTTACTCACTTCTAACTCCCACCCCATAAAAATTGAATGCAACTCAAACAGAGGGAGAAGTGTTTAATTGAAGACCTAGACTTGTAGCACCTCCTGACAGAAATATAAGTTAAATTACTGCAGTGTCCTGCAGTACCAGCCATCCCACCATCCCTCGAAGCAAGGGCAGACAGCAAGGGAGAGGCATGGGTGCACTCCCACACCATGAGGCTGAGCCCCTAGAGAGCACAGCCTGGCTGCCTGCCACTCCTTACACTCTTTTGACTTTTTGAAGATTACACACAGGGTCTGAGGGTCTGTTTCATCCCTCTGACAATCTGCGTTTGTTGCTGAGCTCGCTAGGCTTTCGAAGTTGAGCATTCTTTATAAAACTTCTCAGAAAGGTAAGATTTGAAGGCTGAAAGGAAACTAAGCTGGTGTCCCGCTTTTCTCTCCTCTCCCATTCCCTGGAGCTCTCCTGTTGGAGGCTGTATGGGTCTCCATTTGTCTTCCATTCCGTTTCTCTGCTCCCTCTGATTGCCACTTATGCACACAGAGGTCTCTCTAAGGCTAACTAGCGGGTTCCTGCTGAGGAAAATCTTTTACTTTAAAAAAAGAAAAAGAAAAGTAAAGCAAAGCAGGGTCAGAACAAAGCACTTGTTTAACTTGAAGCCCAAAGTGCTTCCCCCCCCCCCCCCCCCCCCCCCCCCCCCGCCATACTGTATGTGCTATTGTTAACTTTTATCAGAGGAACAGATATTTCAGGAATCACTTCAGAGTTACCACCGCAATGATTGATGACCGGTCAAAAGAAACATCCAGAAAGCAATAAGCTGCAAAAAAGGGAATGCACTGAGCCTGGTTCAGGATTGCCTATCTGTGCCTTTCAAATTTCTTTCATCGCATCTGTGACTGTAAGCACTGCAGGGTGAGAACAGGCAAGGACTTTGTGGAATATTTGGAGGTGCTGATAGGTAATCCGTATTGCCATTGATACCAACCCGAGGATAAAAGATTTAAAGAAATGGAAACTCAAGGACTTGGGGTGTTGTGAAGAAAAAAAAAAAAGAGCAAGAACACTGAGATTTATGTAAACCCGTTGGGAGTGCAGTGGAAATCTCTTTGATGAAAGATTGAGATTGCTTTGAAAGAGACTTTATTGAAGAAAAAAGCAAGTGTTGTGTACAGGGAGAGAGGTTACCTGGGTCACTTATCACTCTGTCCTGATTTTCCCCCCATTTTTCCCTGAAGTTGTACACATGCCATATGAGTCTCTCACACCCCAAAACTTGCTGTGAAGTGAAACAGAAAATGAAACTTTTTGGAAGTTGGTTAACTTGTGCTGCTGTTAGTGTCAAAGCCCAAGGCAGTTTATGTACGGGAGGATGACAGGGGGGAGGAAGACCACAGCACAAGAGAGACTTCTCTTCTATGGAGAACATGTACACAGACATGCCTCACAACAAAAGCCTACGCTGCCAATGGAATGCTAGTATTTAGCCAAGATTCAGCCCAATACAGCTAAGCAATTGCATGCTACCTACCTCCCACGATCTCAATGCAAATGTGGTTTTTTCCCTGCTTTCATCCCGTTTTGAGTACAACAAGAACCTTTTTTATTCTGAACTGGAAGATATGGAATTGAGTTCC
>BJBW01002540.1:0-31832 GCA_004320125.1 Scolopax mira
CTAAAGAGTCCCAGCTCTCTCAGCCTTTCTTCATAAGGAAGATGCTCCAATCCTTGAATCATCTTCGTTGCCCTTCGCTGGACTCTCCAGTAGTTCCCTATTCTTCTTTAATTGGGGAGCCCAGAACTGGATGCAGTATTCCAGTTGTGGCCTCACCAGTGCCGAGTAGAGGGGGAGAATGACTTCCCTCAACCTACTAGCCACATTCTTCCCTATGCAGCCCAGGATTCCATTGGCCTTCCTGGCCACAAGAGCACACTGCTTGCTCATTGTTATTTTGCTGTCTAATTTATTCAGGTTTCGCACCCACCTAGAAATCACAAAAGTCATCAAGTGATTTTGCATCAGTGTTAAAGAACTGTGAGAAGCTAAACTCTAGCTCATGTGTTTTCTAGGTATAAGAACTAATATATGATACTATAATTGAATTTTATTAATATTATTTAAATAACCAGTGGAAGAAAGAACCACTTATAGGTTGTAATTGCTATAAATATTGCTGCTTTATAAACAAATGCCCTCTTCCTAAATAGAAATGTAAATCAGGTGAGGACCATATGAGTGAATGCAATAATAATATCTCCACCAAACTTTAGGTGGTCATTATTTTTAGAATTCAAGTTTTCCATCCCTTGAGAACCTTATTCCTACATCCTAAATCAAAATCACCAAACACATCCCAACAGTTTATTCTTTAAATATACCCTTCATTCCTTCAATACTGACAAAAAGAACATTGCTTCAAAGCCGAGCCAAAAACCAAAACAGTACATATTCCAAAAGTGAAGTGAGGGAAATAGATTTTTGTTCAGGAATTTGTCCAAGTAGAATTGAGTGCAATACAGCTGCAACATAATAAAAAGCAATGCTGGAATCCATGGCTAGCCTTTCCTCTGCGCTACAGACCACGCCAGAGCTCTTTAACTCTTTAGAGATTACTTGGGAGATGTAGCACAATGGTCAACTGTGAATTAAGTCCTAAAATACTACATAGGTAGCTATGTAAATCCTATGTAAAGCAGCTCTACAGAAATTCCAGATGAGATCCATAGACTGAATAAGCTGTAATAATTCAAATAAATTCAAAGATAAGGGAGACAGGAAAGGCAGAGAGGGGAGATATTCAAAGAGAGATGGAGACATCAATTCTGTACGAGTTTACAACGCTGAAAGGTAACTGTTTGGCCCTAATGCATGTCATCACACAGAATGAAATAAGATAGGCATTCTCACTGTGGGTCTTCGTAATTTATTCCTCATTTGATGAAAATTTCCTTGAATCATTTTAGTATGTAGTGGTTATGTTCCAAGCCATTTTGGAGGAGTAAAAGAGCAACAGAGGAAAGCAAAAGGATTTGAGGTGGAACGGCATGTTGGGTTGTTTATTCTGTCCTTTGTGCCCATTTAGTTAAGACATCAGATGCTTTGGTTTGTTTTCCTGTACCATGCAATTATTGTGGGAAAGCTACGTCAAATAAGTGAATGTTTTCCTTTGATCAAAAAGGCGATGAAATATGTGGCCATTCTGATGTGTTCTGGGGCTAAGCTCCCCAGCACAGATGCTGATCAAACTCTCATGAGTCCCACAGATAATTCAGATCCCTGGTACAAGGTTGTTTTAAGGAAGGTTGTCTTTAACTGCAACATTGCCACATGAAGTGATGCTCAGGGTCTGAGAGAGGTTAAATAGGTCTTAGAACTCATTTCATCTGAGGTCATGCCACATTCTTAATATCATATAGAAAATATTTGTTGGCACCTGTAACCATCTTTATTTGCAATCTTAAGGGTGTGTTTTTGACAGGGTTTCAGATGTTTTGTAAATATTCACCACAAAGACATTTGAATGAAAGAACATCATCAGGACTAAATGATAGAAACTATGTATTTAAACAATATGTAGTGAAGAAAGGGAAGTGAGAGATGGTTTTGATAGAGATATTTACTAGTCAGGAATTCTATTTTTCATCTACAAGATACTGTTGAAACACATAGATCACTTTCAAGTCTTTACATTTCAATGGCTGGTATTCAGTGGTCTTTAATTGGAAATTAGTGAAACTTTTTGAGAATAGCTTTCAGGAATTGGTCATGGAAATGAAGCAACAAGGAAATAATTCTTTACTGGAGTTTATGTAGCTCTGTTCATGATAAAGACAAGGCAAGAGCAAACTTTGATTTGTCATCTGCTATAGGGTAGAAATGTGATGGTGGGCCAAAGGGATGCCAGACTTCCTGGGAATTTGTACATATTTCTTTTTTAAATGGCGCTTGTTTCTTATCCTTGAAGTGGGTTTTGGTGCAGAACTCAGGCAGTCAGGGATGTAACTCTGACATGCAGTCAAAGAGAATCTATAACCTGGGACATAGGGCTGAGTTAAAAATAGAGTAAGGTGTCTGTCAGGGGCTAGCTGAGGGCAAGGTTATGCCTGAATGCATTGTAATTGCAAGACCAAGAATCCAGATAATATAACAATCTCTACATATGGAAGTCTGGTTCATGAACTTTGTTCTTTCCTAATCAGGACAGCACCTAGGCCTGAGCTTAAGGTTAATGCGACATAGAGCACATTCTGAAGTGAATGGTACACCATTGGCTTGAATTAGGAAATTCTTCTAAAGACAGACTCAGTGGTTCCAACCTGAAGGCAGGACAGGGACAACTGAAACAAGAAATAAATATATTGAAGGCATACTGTTTTTCTTTTTGCCAAGAGGCTCTCATTAAGTTTTACCTCTGATTTTTCTGTGGCCTTGAGAAATATCAAAGACTTTTTGGTAACCAACAGGTCAAGACTTCTGTCATATATGATTTCATGACTGATCAGAGTAAGATATAAACTATAGGTATGACAGGGAAAGAAGGAAAGAGAGGAATCAAAAACAGAACCTTCTTTGTATTCAACCATACTATGCCAAACCCTACCTTGCTGTAGTACTTTGATAGCTGGTTTAAATTAGCTATAACTATTTATGCAGCGGCAGTCTACAAAATTGTTAACTTATTTAACGCTTAAAGGTGCTGCATCATCTCTCATTCCCCTTAAGAACACTTGAAACTGATTAAATATCTCCCTTGAGAAGCTACTTTATTTTATTTTGTATTTTAATTTATTTCACTGCATGATTAATTTGTAATCAAGACTTGTTTTGATTTTCCAAACTGTATTTTAAAACCAAATGTGAAGTAATAACTTACGAATGGCTTGCAAAATAGTAAAAATGTGTTCTGTTAAGAAAAAAGAAGTGTTGTGCAAATTTCATGCACCACAGAATTAACTGCTCTTCGGTAAGCCTTCTGAATATATCAGAAGTATGATCAAAGCACCCCAAAGGTCAAGCATTACAGGATGACGGGGCTTTAGGGCCTACAAAGACAAGAGAACATGTATTGCTGCATGAGTGCAAATGACCATCTTATCTTACAGAATTGCCTCAAAAATTTTGATTGCAGATTTAACATAGTTGTGCTCGCCAATATTTTGAACTTTTAGCAAATGAATGTCCTTCAAGAATGCATGCTTCTTGCTTTGTTTTTATAAAAATATATGTAAATCTCATTCAATTTAAAGTTATGCAATCAAATGTCATCACATTTCTCACAGTCCTCATCTTCACTGGGGCTGTGCATAGGCAGTATCTAAAGTTAAAATCTCTTTTGAGTTAAAAATAATGTTAATTCCTTCTCATGATGTTAAAAAAAAACAAAATCAGAAAAAAAAAAGAAAAAAACCCCAACTTTTGTACAGATCTGATTTCTGCCAGAGATCTAAAATCTTGGCAAATTAATCTCTTCCAAGAATACACACTCAGTGCCATTTGTCCATTAGGCTTGCTAGAGGTGAGCAAATACCATACCACTGAATCAATGGGCCTATAGAATATTTCAAACTGCTCCAAAGAGATAATTGACCAGCTGAAAGAGTAAGGTAACACTAGAACTGAGATCACTAAGTAATGTGATCTCATTCTGAATGTGGGTGTTTTATTTGTTTGCTTTTGGGGGGTAGGAGGTTGGAATGTGTATAAGTCAAGACTTGATTACCAAGGACAAAGAGTGGGGAGAGAGAGTAGAGGGGAAAGGCCCAAAGGAGTATTTAAACAGAGATGAACTGAGATCAGCCATTTTATATGACTTTTCTGTAGAGAAATCAGGAGAATGGTAGGAGAAGAGGGAGAATAGAAAAAGGTCAAGTCCCCCAGTAGTATGTTTAAAACTTTTTCATTTTCTCCCATAGTATTTGGGAAGCAGAGGGAGGGCAAAGTTTTCACTGCCTTTATTTAGGTTCTCCCTGGCTTCAAAGATTGGCAAGTTCTTACTATATTTTTACAAAGCAGACTGCTTTTCAGGCAGGTTTTCTCAAGTTCTTGCTTTATGAGTTTTGGAGAAAGATTCTGGCCAGAGATGTTCAGAAGAAAAAGTGTTTGCAGTCTTTGGAGGTTGTTAATTCCTGGAAAAACTTCTGGCAAACCCCAGCTCACCAAAATTTCACAGAAAATGTTTGTTAGAATTTGACCAGTTTAAATGAGTTTCTTGTGTTGGTGTCTTTACCTAGTGGAAGTTCGAATCGTGCTTGGTTTTACACACAAAGTCAAGCAATGCTGCCAACATATACAGGCCTCTTCTCTCCGAAATATTTTATTTATTTACTCTGGAGTCTGAAGACAGCTTGGAGACATGTCTCTTGCCAGTGGTATTTGCAGTGGTATTCACAGAGTTGTCCTCTAATTTTCAGAGTCAGTTTGCACTTATTTTTTAGAGTCATGTAGAGATTCAGTGTTTAGTAATAACTCTCTTAACCATGTCTGGGGTTGCTACCATTGTTCTGCATGGTCATTGGCCTGGCCATCAGCCTCCAGCTTTAAAAGGTCTACTAGACTGCCATGTAAAACCGCCTTATACCTAGAAAATATAGAAGATAGGAATACTGTGAAATCCTTATTTCAAAACATAGGTCAAGAATCTACCGCTTCACTTGTCATATGTTATTATTAGGATGGAGGATGAGAAGAGTTATTTTAGAACATCAAATCCCCATGACCACTGCAGAAGCAAGGTGGACATATCCAGGACTGTAACAGGCTCCATCATTGAACTAAATAGGTCCTGGAGATGTGTTGTTATCTTTTGCTTGCTATTACTGACATTTGAAAGCTCTGACCACTAGAACCTTCTTGTAGATCTCAGCTGAAATATTGTCAGGACTGGCATATATTCATCTTTCTTTGTGGTGAAATAGCCTAAAATACTTCTTCCCATGACAGAGAGGTATTAGATCTTTCCCTCATCCTCCATCTAGCTAAGATAAACATACCAATCTCATTCTTCCTAGAGAGTAAGCTTTCCAGTATTCCAGTCAACCTCATAGCCCTTTTCTGTGTCTCTTCCACTGTGAATGGGATTTTCAGAACTGCAGTATTTTCCAACAGTGACGGATCTGTTTTCTGCTCGTGAAATTGAAACCACTGGTGAATTAGATCTTGCAACAATGAACCTCATAGTTATTCATTTAGGATGTGAGGAGAGAGTCTTCCAGTTTGCCCCAGTTGTGTGCAACATGTAGCACAGTGCTTTTGGATGTGATGGTAGGGCAAAGGAATCATAAACAGAAAGAAGAAATGGCATTCAAATCTGGCAATATGGTATGACCATTCTGTAGGTAAGGCCACCCTCAAGTTGAGACCAGACCTCTATACTTTAAAAAAGAATATTCATCTGCAAAACGTTGTTTTCACATGCAATTTTTTGTGTGCAGTCTAATATACGTACATTCTGAAAAGCTTTTTTTAAGGTAAAGTTTGATCATAAGTGGAACTGAAACCACATTAATTTCTGATGTGAATTTATGAAAATGACTGGGAAATTGCAAAAAAATAATTATTCTTCAAATATTATTTAAGAATATAAATAATAAATTACACTCAACTTTTAATTTATATGAAATACGTAAGAATCAGGGAAAACAGCTTCAAATAAGCCTCATATTCAAAACAGTCTTGCCAATTCATAACAGCTGAGGATCTGTCCCTTTCCTGCTCAAGCACATAGTACTTTTAAAATAATCCACAAGACAACAGCTCTGTACCAGGAAAATGAACTATCCACCAAAATGGAAAATAAGAAAGAAAGAAGGAAAGAAAAACAAATCTACTTTACAAGACGAAAACGAGACATTCCTAAAGCTTTTCAGGATGACCACACACCAAGTGAAAAAAAAAGATGGTTCAAAATGCCTGCCCCACACAAAGGATAACTCTCCTTGGCAGAATACAAGACTATCTCCTTTTACTAAGAACAACTCACCAATCAGTCAACACCCCTTTAACTACTTTAAGTATTTTTCCACCTTTTACAGAGTACATCAAAAGTTCAACACATACTACCAGCCAAGTAGAATATCCAGTAAGCTATATATATCCACATACATATATATCTATATATACACACGTACAAACACAAACGCATATAGCATCAGGTATTCCATTTTAAGAAAAATAAAATCCAGACATTGACAACAGCTATATTAAAATATGCATCCCATAATTCATTAATTTTCTCACTTTTTAAGAGTTTTAGTTAGAAAGCTATGGAACATTTGCCTTTCCAGTCTCATGTTGCAATCCACATACATATACATACACAAAGAAAGCTTCAGACCATCTCAGAATCATCAAAAATACCTACTGTGCCATGCTGACTGCTTTGTTATTGTTTCTATTTCTCATAGATGTTCTAATTATAATCAGAATGTAGTGAATACAGATGGAATTAAAAAGATGAAAGGATCTGAGAAAATTTACACTCCTTGTGTAGGGTAAGCAATGGAATAAAACAAAGAAGGAGGAAGAAAACCTGAGACTTTAGCATTATCTCTTTAAGCTGTTTCACAGTCCTTCCCAAAGGAAAGGTGGTTTTAGAGAGGGATTTGAAGAAAAGCAATGAGACAGCTTTACAGACACTTTATAGGAAGTTGCCTCTAAATTTAGCCATCAAAACGGGAAGGATCCTCATCTGGAAAGTTAACAGGGGGTATCAGGAGCCTATACTATGTGGCAAATGGAAATAGGTGTAAAGAGCTTTGACTCTGAAAGCAGGCTGCACTCTGATGAACTAAAGAAGGATGTGTCAGAAGGGCACAAGGCAGAGATACATGAAGAGATACACTAAATATCCCTAAACTATGAATTAGGGATATTGTTTTGCTGCTGTTCCCTGAATGATCATTAAGGGAACAAGAATGCCTTTATAGGAGCTGAGAAGAGGATACTTATAACTTAAGTGTCAGAAAAAGGGAAGAGTCTGAGGAAGAGACAGACTCTTTAGCGGGGCTTGTTGTGACAGGACAAGGTGTAATGGTTTTAAAATAAGGGTAGATTCAGACTAGATATAAGGTAGAATTTTTTTATGATGAGGGTGGTAGATGCCCAGTACCTGGAAACATTCAAGGTCAAGTTGGATGGGGCTCTGAGCAACCTGATATAGTTGAAGATGTACCTGCTCTTTGCAGGGGGTGTTGGACTAGATGACCTTTACAGGTCCCTTCCAACCCAAACAATTCTATGATTCTATAAGAGTTTCAGCAATCTGCATGGCTAGGAAGAACTACGTGTTAGGCATGCTGTGTTTGTTAAATTGCTCACACTGCTTGAATGAGAGGATTTAGATGACAATCAGATTAAGGACTGGGACCACGTCAAAGTCCACAGTTATTGAGAAGATCATAGTAGAAGATCTGTGGTGGAAAAACCTGTGATTCAGCCAAGCTAACTTTGAATGATTAGTAAGTCATTCACAAAGGTATCAGACTAAACATTTGTTTAGGACAAAAGAGGACGGGAGTGAAATATATTGGTAGATTTGTGAATCTTCAGCAAAGACATGACAATGGAATTTTTGGTTGTAGGTGCAATTAAACAGATAGAAGTCTTCAATTTCCTTACCAAGAGCTGTAGGATCCTTGAGGGGATGTGTTAAAGAAATTATTAGAGAGGTAAAAGAAGCAGTCAAGGAAACCCAGACCTGAGGAATCCCGGAGAGATTTCAAGGACAGCAGAAGCAGAGAGGCCAAGAGAAGTTATGGCTATAGCAGTGAGTCTGAGATCTGGCAAAGCAGATGCCGTTAGATGTTGTGGAAAGAATGGTTTCATTTAAGGGCAGAGGAGAGAAGCCAGATTGGAAGAGCTTTAGGAAGAAAAAGTGTAAACAGCACATTCAGAAGGCTTTGAGATGAAAGAGTGACTGCAGATGGGCCAGTAGCTAGAGATGCAAGAAGGAGTCAAAAGTGGTTTATTTATGATGTGGAACATTTAACATATGGTATAGCAAGCAGAACAAACTAGGGACAGTGAAAATAACAAACTAGAGGAGACCAAGAGGTTAAGGGCAGGGGTAAGGGAGGGAAGGAGGATGGGTGTGAGGGAGATGAAGAGGAAGGAAGGAAGGAAGGATGGATGGACGGACGGACTTGCTAAGACTTTCTGTCAAGAGAAAAGTTTACATAGGGACTTAGAGGTAAGGAGGAGATGGATAGAACCACAGGATCAGGGTACAATTTAATTTGAGGCAGCACAGCTGTGCTACTAGACTGATAGCAAAACTGAAAAGGTACAGAACTGAGCGTAATATGCTTTTTTAGAAGCAGTAAAAATTATGGTCTTCACATTCCTTAATTCCAAACCTCTCCTCCTAAAGTCAGAAAGGTGCATATTGGAAGGGACATCCCTCGGGACAGAATGGATGCTTCATGATAGTTTCAGAACAGAATTATAAAGCTTGTTGAAAGGCAATGCTATATAAGAATAAGCAGATTTATAGTACTAATGAAATCACAGAAATGTCTGAAATTAGCACGTGTATTTTTATGACATGCATATTTTTAGCTACCAAGTTATTTTGTGTAAGCTTAGTCTGAAATGAAGGCAATAGACATATTTCCAGTAAAATATTTCCAGTTGAATACAGTGCTATTTCCCCGCATGGAAGACCCAGCCCTCTCTTTCCATAGCACAGTGTTCCTTAGCAAGGTCCGAGAGTCCTAAGCACACACGTGCAGCAGCTGCAAGGCTAATGCAAATCACAGAAGGCAGAGACTGAGACCATAGAGCGAGATATAGACACTATGAGCCATGTTGGCTGCGTTATTATGAACCAGATCAAGGAACCAATCCAGGCTAAAACTAACCCAGCAGAAGGTTTATTTTAAACTGATTCATTTCCCCATCATCTTCACTGACTAGCTGCGCAAAGCTTTGCACTTGCAGAGGAAAAGAGATGGATGGGATGGTGGTAGAAGGGAAAGGAGGGGACAGCCTTCTTCTAGCATAGTCTTGGCTTTCTTTTGTCTCTTCCCAAGGACTAAACTATCTTGCAAAGAGGGGCTGACTGATTTTAGTCCAGTCTGAAATGAGTAAAATTAAGTCTTTCAACTTCTCTACACTGGGTTCTCATGGTGTGATATCTTAGAATTATTTTCTGCAGCAAAGGAGAGAATTTAGACACAGCACAAGAGAAAGTGAGCCCTTTTAAATAGCCAGCTTGTACTCATAGCCAACTCATTGTTTTTTTTAAATTGTCTTTCATTTCCTTAGCTTGCTTAAAGCGCTCTTTCTCATATGTCCTCAAATAATTTCCCTCCTTCCTCAATGTTTTTTCGACCCCTTCCACACTTTAGATTTTAGCCGTGCACCCATGCTCTTGGTCTTGTCTGAGTGCCAGCACTATTTCTCTCTGCTGAAATGGTGACTTCACAAAACAAAGGCACTCAGGAGCAAACAGAGTTTTATCTAACTTGGTGTACATAAGCTCCTCTATATCCCATCTCATCTATCATTTCTTCATTCCAAGTATCTGCTCCCTGTTGAATTGTCTCAATTTATAAGCTATTGGTTAGACCTTGTTTGTAGGGAAAATAGGAATCAAATATAATTATTTAACTCATGCCTTCCAGCAGGCTTGGGGTCAAAAGTTGTTCTAACTCCCTGCCAGTGAGAACAGGCAGTGGGGACTGTTAGCACGCACGCAGTCTCCACCACTGGAGACCGTCAGCTGAAATGTGCTCTGGTGGAGACTTCTTTGGAGGAGCACTGAATCTGCTAAAGCAGCAAATTCTGTGCAGCATGACCTACAGAAACACACTGTTTTGAATTTGAAACCATCCCAGAGCCAGGCCGCAATATGAAGAGTGGGGAAAGAACAGTCACCCTGTAGTATACAGGACCCAGTGGTCTGAATGGTTTGAACTCAAATCGGTTCTCACACTGCCTAGATGTATCTAGATTGAATGTCTCTCCTGTTTTCTTTCCTTCTTCAATCAACACTGAATTGTTTACATGAACACTAATGGCTGCAGAGGAGACAATGTGAGAAAGACTTGTCCAGAAATACAGTGGACAAGGAAGGTACTTACCCAGACCTCCTAAGCCCAAGATCTAACCACTTGTCAGGTGGTCCTTCTTGGATAACACCTTTTCTCTAAGTCATTTTCTCAGAAAACAAAACTGGGACAGCGTCATTTTTGCTCTGAGTTCAGACAAAAATCAATATTGTAGACTCTCAATCTTTCATGAAAAAGGGACTAATTGTGACCAGGCAAGCCCTGCCTGGAGACCTTAGTCTGGATCCTTCTCTGAAAATTCTGACCTGTGAAATTGTGTCTATTCCATGAACGAGACAAAGTCTGTCCAACAGGTGAGCTCTGTAGACAATGTCAGCTATTGCTCATCTGTTTTTTTTCTAGCCTGTTTTAAAAAAAAAAGCTTTAAAAATGAGATAATTTTGGACTTTCAGTAGTTTAAAGTGAAGAATCTTAACTTTCATGTGAGAAATGTTTTAGATTCCTTATGTTGCTTGTAGTTCCCATTACTCTTTTCAGCTTGCAGCTCCAAAACACCCAATGACTTTTCTGTGCCTTCACATCCACGTTGACAAGTGAGGTGTAACTCTTTGCAGACTGTGGAGAGCAGACGTATAGGTCTGGAGGGCCCTTTTCTTAAAAAAGACTACAGGGAAATGGCCTGGTTCATAAAATTAATGAACAGGCAGAATGATTTGTGAAAAACAACTGTTTTATAGGACCACCACCTGCAGTATGGGTTGGATCCCATAATGTGGAAGAAATCCAGAATATAATTTCAGATTAATTTTTTGACATTTCAACCTTGTCCTGCACCCCATCCACCAACGCAGAACGTATTCAAGAGTAACAAAGATATTTCTGGCGACACACTGCAGCCATGGGAAATTGGAGTGCAAGTCATGCCATATCTACTGACAGCTCATAAAGTACTCCACAACAGTGCAAAAGATGTATTTTCTATGCCTGAAGATCATGTAGCTTGGTCTGGGTTTTACTAAATAGTGCTGAACTTTTGGCTGTTTATTCCCAGCTCTGTGATGTAAGCTGGCCTCCCTGGAAGCCAGACTCCAAGTGCGGCAACCATTCTGTACACATACACTGCATGGAAAGAGTTACCTAGTAATAAAAAACATATGAAGCTCTGAGATCAGTTCCCCTTTCTCCCTCCCCAGGTGTTCCTTCGTGGTTGTGATTTGTGCACAAGCCTATAGAAAACGCTGCATATACAAGCCAAGACATACAAAGACTTTCAGTCTCCCAATCCCTACTTAAGCATCTAACTTTGGGTTCCTAAAAAATAATAAGGGACCTAACTACCTTTGTAGGTCTGGCCTGTGGCATCCAGTTTGAATGTTGGGAGGGGAAGAGAGTGAGGTTTCATATTTCTGCTCGCTGGCCAACAAGCACCCTGAACTTTCAGCCCAAATGGTTTCTGGAATCACTTGGCATTTAACTAGCTCTGGCTTTATTACACATATGCATTCGTTTGTTTCATGTATAATTAACTTCTTAACACTCACAAAACTGACCGTTGGTTTTGCATCCACTGTATTTCAGAACTTCTTATATCCCAAGACACTCTTTAAAGTATTTCACCCAACAACCTTATCACAGAACTCATTTTCTTAAACTTTCTCTTACGCTCTACATTTTTTAATTCTTCACAATAAAACAAACACAGGCACAAGATCTTTAACTGGTGGCGGATTTTGGCCATATTCCATTGACAACAACATAGTCACACTGTTTCACACCAATTTAGGATTAAAATCATTCAACACAATTACACATTCTTTTGTGAGGTACATGGGTTTCTGCATCGAAAACTGTTCTGAGAATTACGACTATTTGCAACATCTTAGAAATTCAGTCCCAAAGTACTGACTCAGACCTTCATTTCCACTGTAGCTTTATGAAACTATCACATTTTTTCTTTCGATATCAGCACACCTACTGACACTTGCAATTTCTTCTCCCTTTATGTCACAAGCAACATTTACAAGAGCGCTAGTCAGTCCTCTAATATGCGTAGGATCATTCATCTTAATAAAAAATTCAAATAGACCCAGTAGCCTTACAGGTTCCTATCAGAACTGCCTCCCTGTTTTGTTAGCAAGCAATGTATAATTATTTTTTCAGCTCTGAGCGTACATAGTATATTTCTTTACTCTGTTTATGGAAAAGTCACATGGACAACATCCAGCACTTCCTAAAATCACAGTATACCATCTCATCTACTTTTTTTCTCCATCACTGGAACAGTTCTATCAGCAAAAGAATCAGGATTGGCTTTCTGACAATCTTTTTTTTTTTTTTTATCAATCAGAGCAAGGCATTTTGTTTTGGTCTCATTATCTTATATGGTTATTAACACATAGTTCAGATGTGGAACTCTTTGCTGCAGGATTGTGTGCACACTAAAAACCTACAGGCACCCAAGAGGAAGCCAGACACTATAATGAGAGATTAATCTCTCTATACGCAAAGGAATACCCGAGCCACAAATGACTGAAGATTGGAAGACTATGCTGGAAAATATATTATTGTCTAACGTGTATGTATGTATGTGTGTGTATAATTGTCTATATATATAGTATCTATGTATTGTATATTATCAGCCATTTCAGGGGAAAAGATAGAGAGTTCAATGGACTTTTGGTATAACTCTGACCACTCCTGTCATAGATATTGGGTATTTAATAATATGTCCCAATATTTTCTAGGAGGCAAATTTACGCTAAGCAGCCAATAAGATGGACAATGCCTTTGCCCTTTTCCAGTTTCTGTTCCCCATAAATTCTCATAATAATCCCTGAACTTTCACAGATTCCTTTTGACAGAACATTGAATTATTTGAGATTAATTTTACCGGTCTGTGCTGATTTGAACACATATTTCACATGTATCTTCCTTAGCCTGATATTTATTTTGGTCTGTTTTCTTATCCTTTATTATCATCAAAAAATTTCCTTTATCTTCTTTAATTTCCATATTTAGCTTTTCTTGATACTTTTTATGGGCTCCTTTTTAAAATTAATATTTCACTTTAATTATCCCTCCTTTTATTCCTACAAATGTGTACCATTTTCCACATTCATCCTTATTCATATTTTTTATTTCTATTTTACAACCAATTCCTTTCTGACCTTCTGGTCCTCAAAGTCCTCTTAATGCATTCAGTTTTGTGTCTTCATGTATTTCTTAGCTCAGCTTTGGAAATTATATTTCCTATTTTATTTTTCTTTAAAACTACAGAACAGATTTTACTGCCTTTTAGATTAATTGGAGTTTTCTCATTGATTTCAGAGAGCAGGAGGAGAGATTTGTCCTTTGTCATTACACTTGTATGTAGCATGTGTGTGTGCCTACAAACCTGAACTCACTTTGGGGGAAGTAAAAGTGGACCTTTGTGTCCAGGGATCGTGGCTGGCACACAGCCTTGGCTAACGCAGACTATCACACTGTCAAAATCATCTATCTGCCAATATCTCAAAAGACTTTTGTTCACATGCTGCCTTACAGCAGCCTCAGGTTTTAGCAGTGCTGTACTAGGTCACCAGCAAATAGCTGGGACCTATGTTTACTTTAAAACATATCTTCTCTAGACCACCATGTTGCAGTACAAAACATACCTGACAGACCCAAAAGTTAATCAGAAAGATGAAAAAAAGTCACAAGTGAATTTAAAATAGAATTTTGTAACATAGAAGTTTAAGTGTCAGCAGATGCTAACCATTATGTGCTATATAAAAGTTTATAACACACAATTGTTCACAAGTACTCTATCATTCTTTACCAGTTCAATGACATTCCATGAAAAGATTAGTGTTTGCAAAGGTTACATAAAAGGTGCGTTTATCAGTTCTGTGTACTATACGTGTATGTATATATGAGAGATGCAAGATACTTCAAAGAAGAAGTAATTTAGATTCCAAGCCTAACAACAATTAAACATGAGAGTACTGCCTCTAAAGCACTTGGCAGATGAAGGCCATGATGAAAAAAAAAAGTCAAATTCATTCTTGACTTCTAAAGAACTTAGAAAAAAAATCTAATACAGAATCACATCCTTTTAAATTGCCACATTTTACTGAATATATTTCTCTTTATTGCAATGCAACTAGATGCCATGATAAAGGAAAAAAAATGATGCTAAGGAAATTATAGTTTTTCAATTACTATTTATTTGTATTATGGTAGTGCTTTAGTAGCCCTCTGGTTCAGCAATCAGTATCTCATCATATTTCGCCCTACACAAACAGAGAAGCACAAAGCAGACCTGGACCCAGAAAATTCCCATTTTAGAAGCAGTGTTTCTCTATGACTTCTTATACTCTAGTGCAATGAAATGCATAGAAGTATCAGATATCTTAGAAAGATATATCATCTGGTCTGATCTTCAGCACGGTAAATCTAGAGGAAAAGATTTATTAAGTTTTGCCTCCTAGAGCAGAAGGTTCTGAACTCTGCCACGACAGCAGCATTTTAGAGATTGCCCTGCAACTACTGCTGAAATACTCGAAATCCCAGCATTCTGATTAAAAAGGACAGTGAATTCCTAGTAACTATAGCAGCTTTTTTCTTGCTTGCTCTCATTGACCACACAAAAAACTGGCTGAAGAAAGGATAAGAGACACTCTCCTCACTTCCAAAGCATCTAAAAGAGCCAACTCAAAACCAGACAAATCTTCTAGGCTGCCCTTCTATCTGATGGAGGAGATGGGAAGCTTGGTGTGGTGTCTGGGGTGGAATTGGGATGAAGCAATTTCACACTCCTATGTGTGGGCAAGAGAAACCAGGGCAAAGGAACCCCCTTGGCTGCCCTGGGCTGGGGGCTGAGTAGTTCTGAGGAGCCCGGGAGCTCCTGATGCTTGCCCAGAAAAAATCCAGTGCTTAGCCAAGATTTGCTATGCTATTTAGAAGGCAGGAACCCAAGCCAAAGGTTTGAATCAGACATGTTCAATGTTCTGTGTTTCTAATTAAAGCTTGCCGTTTTTATGCTGTTTCCAGTGTTTATTTTTAGCCAGATGATGGTTCTTTTTATTATTAGAGAAGATAATTTTGATTAATATTTTTTTAATTCTGAGAACAAACACAAAAGGAGGTTTCAGTGGAGCTTTGTGTTCTTGGTGAGCGTGGGAGACTGTCAGGGCATACTGCTCTTCTCCACAAATAATTTTCAGCATCACCAAATGTTGGCCAACATGCAGGGGAAGAAAAAGGGACATTTGCAGCAACTAGTGTGAGCTGTTCCAGGTTAAATATAAGGGTCTAGTCCTGGAATTTAAAGCCAAAAAAACTTCTGTCTCATACAGAGAAGTCCAAAGACCAATCACGTACACTTGGGATATTTTATCTCATGATACACAAAAATCTGTCAAAGATTTTGTTTGGTTTTAGACATGAAGTTGGTCTAACCTGTTGAAATCAATCAGATTTTTTCCATTTACTTTAGTGGGAGATGAGTCAGTGTACTATTCCCCAGAATTAGTTACTGTATCATTGTGGTTTCCCAAAGCGTATTTTCAAATACTTTAGTTCATTAATGGAAATTAACAGAATCAAAAATTCCTTGCTAGAGGCAAGAGTGTCAATCAAAGGTGATTCGTAGCTACTACTAGTTGGGAGCTAAATCTATTACTTTTTCATTCTGCAAATCCCTTTGGTCCATTTTCATGTTGCTTGACAGTTCAGAATTTGTTTCTGAAGCAAATTGCTGGAAGACACATTGGTGATAGCTATACAAACTCATGGTGCTCTGCTTGGCTGTCCTTTGAGCTGATTTGATATTTCTAATGCCCGCAATGTTTTATTACCCATTGTTCTGCATTAAATTTCTGAGTTATTTATCAATCTTTAAATGCATCTGCAGAGGCTTTAATCACTTCTGTGTATTCTCAATGCTGTTGTTTCACTAACAGTGCCTGTTTCATGTATTTATTCTTTTGTAACAATCATGAAATAAAGGCCCAGTCTTGGAAAGGATCTGTGTGGGTACAAGTTCCCTCTAACTAAAGTGCCACTGAAACAGCATGACTGCCTAGAATGGGAGTATGGAACAACCATGTGAAAATTGGGAGGTAGTACTTTAGAGGATTTTTTTAGCATATAACTTTTTTTCTCTCATTTGTTTCAAACATCCTCAATCATGCAATTAAACCCTCAAGCATGCAGTTAAATTACTAGACATTTGAATTTACTTTTGAAATTATACTTCTTGGTCTGCATAATTTCCATACATAATTGTTTTAAATCAATTCATTCAAGTCTTTGTTGTGCATGGCTTAAATTAATTTCAATCTGTACCTGAGCCACATTAGTATCAAATAACTTCTGTTGGCGTGTCTATCTACAGAAGGAGAACGTACTTTTGATTATACCATTGAGGTAAGACAGGAGAATAAGAATTCTGGAAGGTTTTAGGAATCAAAAACACTACTAGAAGATTGAACATTTAAATATTTATGCTATAGTACTCTAGAAGCATCCAAATGTGCTACCTAATATTTCTATGCACAGTCCGTCTTTTTTTTTTTTCCTGAGACAGTGCTGAGAATCAAAACATAATGTCAGATATTTGTGAGCTTGGATACACTACTTTCTAATTACCCGTGATGGTCCTGTACTTTACGTTTATATTTATGAGCAAATAATTTGTGATTAACTTAATCTTCAATTATTGTACTTAACCTTTATCATATCCAAGAGCATTATTATACCTAATGATTCCACCTAGAGTCTACCTAGTAATTCTACATAGAACCAATGGTCCTAACAGTTGACCGCAGCACACTTTTGATATTTTCATATTCCTGCTGCAGTTTCTTTCCCATCTTGAAAATTATTAGCCAGACAATTGATTTTTCTTCTTTCAGCTATGTAATAACAAACAATCATTGGCATATTCTTATATTTATGCCGGTTGAGGCATTAGTGAACACAGAGGAAAAACATGCCTTTTTCACTTAGTCATTGTCTTTACGTTTGAAAACAGTTATTACATTGTTGACTACACACAGCTTTTCTCTTAAAAAGACATATTCTTTTTCTATGAGAAAACTTCAGACAGTTTACAAAACTGTTTAAAGTTGCTGTCATAAAAAAATAACATACATTATTTTGCTTTTTAAAGTCATCATATTTTTTTTATGCTTTTCTTTTAAAAAAACTGGTTTTTTTCTTAGCAGCTATGCTGGAATTCCTATTAAAACTTCATCATGAGTGATTAAAAATTTTTTTTGCTTTAGCTACAGCAAATCTTGTGACAATTATTGTGCTCTTTCCTGGTACTTAAAAAATGAGCTTATTTTTTGAGCAAATAAAATACAGAAATTCATATTAATGAGTCAGCTTTTACTTATTCTAAATAATTTGTTTACTCTATATGCCATGTGTGTTGTGATTATACTCCAAGATATTTGCCTATACACACACTGTTTATCCAGTAAAAGACAAGAAGAAATAAAACAATCTTTGAACAATCGAAGCCTGGGCATGTCCTGGCTACAGCTCCTTTAGAAAGACTGCAGATATTTTTGTGAATGCATTTCCTACTTATCTTCATGTATTTCAACAGGGTTAGAAATCTTTGCCATGCAAATTGCTAAGGAGTTTTTGGAATCTTTCCTTTTAAAGGTGCAAATTGGTATTGCTCAGTTCACATGCCTTTCTTTTCAGTCAGGGCTTGGGGAAATATAAACACAAAGAAGCTTTAGATTCAGTCACTCATCAAATACCCCCTTGAGAAGCAAATGTTGTTATATTTGCATTTACAGCTACATCCTTGGTTCTTTTCCTCTTATCAAATACAAAAGAAACATAGTGTCCAAGTAGTGATCTCTATATAGGAACTACTGGGGTTCCACTCCAATATTTTGAGACAGATCTTTCATTTACTTCTACTTCAAAGTCTTGCCCTGTCCTGCCTAAAGCCCAGAGAAATGCTCTTTGCTGTACCTCCCACTCAGCTGGGAAGCTTCATCTTCTGCAGCCCTATCAGCAGCTTGGAAAGTGCTGGCAGGTTGCACTTCCCCGTCCTGCATGCTACTTTTCAAAACTTTGCAACAAACATAGCAGCATTCACAGGGAGCAAACATTTGCTGTTTACAGAGCTGTTAATGAAATGTGTGCAGAAATGTTCTTTCATGCTCTTTCACTGAGTCATACGTATAAAATTAAAGAATTGGCTTAATAAATTTCTTAATTTTCTTTTTTTTTAAAAAAAAGGAGAAATCTAAAATGAAGCCAAATGGGTGATTTTTTTTATTTCATATAATTCTTCAGACAATCCAAAAGAATATGCTATTTTTTGAGGAAAGGAGCTATGTGGATAGATTTTACTTAAAGATTGGATTTAGTTCTATATGAACCAAATTAAATTCTATAGTGGAAACAAAGTGCAATTAAGAGTTTCATTACTTAGTGTCTTTTCAAAGCACTGGTTTGCTGACTCTTATTCTGGAAACTAAAGAATAAATAATGTGATACCCTTTTGAAATAAGGTCTCTCTGCATGGATGTACTAGTTTTTTGGCCTTGACATGACTAACAGCAGCCATAAGAAAGTAAACATCAAGTAAGATATTGGATTCACCCTGACCAGCTTGTTTCAGACACAGGTCTAAACCCACTAAACACCCCTGTGGCACAATTTTCTTGACTAAAATGCACCTACAAATCCACGATCTACAGACTCAGACTCACTCAGCTTTCTACAACAGAAGCTTTGTACCTTCGCTCAGCTGTAGCTCCTTAATCATGTCTTTTTTTAAAAGTTAAATTCAAAAGCAATAAAACACAAATTAAATAAAACTAAATTTTATACTATGCTGTTTGCTTGGCAAATCTTCTGAAAGAAATATTTGAAAGTTTACCAAATAGATCAAGCAATGATATTTTCCAGACCCTGGTTTTATCATCATGTAGTTTAAGCAATGATAGATGGCTTTTGGCCATTATTGGTCAGATAAGTACCAGTCAAAGGACTGGAAGGCTGTAGTGGTGGTGTTGATATTGCTATTGCTTTAGTTCTAGTCTAAGCTGATCTGTGTATCTTGAGATGTTTTTCAGTTGCTGAAAAATTGAAAAATCTGTCTTCTTTCTACTGATAAAAACAGATGGGTCCAATTCTTCTCCTAAAAACAAAGGAATTGAAGACTGTATTTGAGAGCAGAACGAAACCCATGTGACCTTAGAAACTAGCTTATATGTTCCTTGACATTTAAGAATACAGATTTTATATGTTTTCATAAAAACATACCAAAAACTTCATTAAACATTTTAAAGTTTCAGAAATGCCAAAAAAAGAGGTTATGACTTTGTGTGTCTCCTTTGCAGACACAATTTAAGATTTCCCTTTGAATTTTCCCAGCTTCACATTAAAAAATAGAATAATCTGTGATGATACTTAATATTTTTAACAGACGTTACTGATATTTTACAGTCCTCCACAGAACATATACATAAGATTATTTTTTTTCAAAAAATTTGGTATTCATACTACAGCTATTGGAGTGAATAATTATAAGAACCAGGTGACACAAGTACATAAGTTGTCACTCTGCTCCAAAAAGAACGAATGCCCTGAATGCAGTTCCAAATACACCTCTCTCTTGGGTTTCCCGTGTATTAACTTAAATTACAATGAACCATAATAGTTCATATTTTCCCTAGGATTTGGTTATACCTCAGGACTCTCTAATGGCTCCTTCTCATTTCTGCTTCGATGCCCATTAGTGATACTGAATTCCCTTTACTCTGGCATTGAAGTCAAGCATCAGTGAAGAATTAATTCTGCCAACACATTTTCCTTATCAAGTACTTTCAAGGAGATCCTCTAAGTGAGAGCTCCATAAATTAATATATTCTTGAAATTCTTCTTCCTTCTACAATACATTAAAAATAAGACACACCAAAAAAAAAAAAGACCATTGCATTTAAGGCCCCGAGTGTTACTTATACCTGATCATAGAGAAAGTGTTCTGCTAGTTGGCCATTTAAATTCTGAAATGACGAAATTATATTAGATTTTTGTAGTGCTGAATTCAAATTCAGATTCTAGTCATATTTGGGTTTCATACCAGCTTAAGTGTGGCCCAGAAATAGTGTTTCCACACCCATTTTCTATGCCTGTACATAGTGAATATCGATATTAAAACAAGAAGAAATGATCCTTCCAGGAACCAACAAGGAGTAATTTGCTGTGTTCTAGCATCTTCAGTTATTGGCAGGAGCAAGTCTCCAGATCTATGTTTGCAAGAAGCTATTATGATGTATGTCATAGTATTTCCAAGAATCTCATCCACTTAAAGGAGATTGTTTTGAAGGAACTATTATTTGGTGCATTTGGGAGCCAAACTAATTAACTGCCTTAGTATTCAAACTTCTTTCTCAGCAATCTGAGCTCATATTTATAGGAGAGAGACATTTTAACTAGTATTGTGATGCCACTCCCTGGAAACATTAACTCATCCCTACAGATTAAATCTCCTAAAATATAAAACCTGTTGTAGCAGATGCTCTGCTGCAACATTATTCTTTCCTGGGGTGGAAAAAGGCAAAAGCATTATTAGTTTATCTTTTTAAATGAGTGACAGAACAACAGATTTTAGAAATATCTTTCTTTCTATTTGGAAAATAATAATTCCTGGTGAAAAAAAGGAAAAAAATAAAGGAGAAGAAGCAGCAGTAGTAGAAGAAGAAAAATAACAGGAGAAAAGAAGAAGGAAAAACGAAGGAAAAGAAAAAAGAAAAAGCAGAAAGAAAAAGAAAAAGCAGAAAGAAAAAAAAACTTGCCTCCATTAATTAGAACACTGTCTTCAGTCTTAAGTGTACAGGCAAGATTCTGATAATCTTTCAAAAAGAAAATAAATCCAGGCACAAATAAGGTCAAGCTTATAACACTGTTCAGCACTTCTTGCTGAAGTATGCTCTGTCAAATTGACCGTATTATTTCTGTTCTTCATTTGCTGTCACTTAAATATCTAGGAAAACTGATTTATTGTTTTAGGCAGGTCCAAGTCATATACAGCAAGGGGCAACTGAATGTTTGCATTTTGCAAAAACAATAAAAGGGTTTAGATTAAGTTTTTGATCCTAGTATCATTATTACTGCAACACAGATATGATTGATGTGGATATTCTGTGTATCTATTTGAAAGTACTGTTAAATACTAGAATGTATGGAAACTATCGATACTAGCTAAATCATTAGCAATAATCACAGAGTGTGGCTTTCTATTGCATTTTTAGACCTTGTTATATTTTCACAGTATTATGAAAATACTCGTTCAGCTTATGAAGCGCTCAGGAACAGCTCTATGGAGTCAGAGGACCCAGTCCTAGTTTCGGCAGGAAGTTTCACGGAGTAAATCCCGCGGCGCCCATCCTGTCTTGGACCCCACTTCACACAGACACCCCGGCTGGGCTGACAGCACCCTGCCCCGTGCCCGGCTGCAAGATCAAAGCTTTGGTAGCTCACTGCTGTTGGATTCGGTCTTCACAAGTCTGGGTCATCTAGCGCTGGAGACGAGCGCTGCCATCCTGAGGAGTGAGGGAAGCCGAGCTGCGGGATGGTGGGTTTCTTTGCATATGGCCACACAGCACGTTGGTGATAGAGCAGCGCAGGAGCTGGGGAGCTGCTGGCCCGAGCGAGGCCACGAGCACACCGTGTTGCTGTAGTGGTCAGGCCGTGCGCCAGTACAAGCCGAGACATTCTAGGATAAATTGGCAGTACGCGCTCTGCGAAGTTTTCCTCCATTTATTTTATTATGTAACGAGTGATACAGCAAAAAAAGCCTATCTTAAAAGGATATAAAATAGCCATATACATTTGCATATACATTTGCTGAGGCTTTATACCATCAAATGGCAGCCTGAAGAAATGAAAGCTGGAACAGACTATTTAAAAAGTAACAAGATAAAATAATATTTTGAAAATTAAGTCCTTTTTTCATAAGAAACACTTATAAGAAACGTTCATAATTTTCATATTTTAGGTCACATTTCTAAGGATTTTTAATGCACATGATGTATCTACATTAACTCTGTTAAAATACTCAACAAAACATACAGTTGATAGGTTGAATAGCAAAGAAGGTGATATTTTAAAAGTCCTACACAGAAGACACTGAAGGAATTTTGACAGTCATTAGATTGTAGGATGAAAACAATTCATTGATATCTATTCCACGTGTGAGCTTCTGGCCCTCAGGGAGGCAATAGGACTGTTCAACTTGAAGAAAACAAGATTTTTTTTTTTTTTTTTAAATACTTGAAAAAATTTCCCCGGAAAATCTGCTTAATGCTGGCAATATTAGGTCATGGGCATAGCTCTGTGGCTTGGGACTCTTGGAGCACCGTGCAAAAACTTGAAACTGGGCCTCTGGGTCCCTGGTGACAGAGTGAGTGTAATGTTACAGGAATGCTCGTGTTTTTTGAACACAGGGAAGACTTCAGCAGTTGATCCCTGCTCCTTTTCTCTCCCCATTCTTCTTTCCTTTGCAGAAATGTCATTTATTTAATTAGAATATATGGGCTACTCTAAGTATTTGAACCAAATCTGGGATGTAGCAATATTTGGATGTGCCCTCAACCACAAACTCAGCATGCCCATGCCTCTACGATGTTGACTTTGGAGTCTTAAGAACCCAAGCACAACTGGGGCACTTGGGGCAGGACAACTGGATAAGAAGATGAAATTTGCGGGCCAAGGAGCTTGACTAAACATTGTGTTCCAAAAGGCAGCTCTGTACACAAAGAATAAGGGGAGCAATAGTTTATTCAAGTGGCTCAACACAAAACAGATGGTAAGATTTCATCAGAGAAAAGGACTGATGGGCAGTTAAAGCAGTCAGGAACAGTAAGGCAGACACCCTCAGAAGATTAAGACCTCAAAAGTGATATGCTTAAATCTATGATATCCTATGAGACTTAAACTTTTGAAGCCCATTTGAGTGTTTCAGTATTTAAAAAGACTCCTCAGAGGAATAGGACCTGTTTCTAAAAAGACAGTTTCTGTGTTTCCAGAAACAGTTTTACAGGTCAGATGTTGCCTTTAATTATTTTTTTCTATAATTTTCACATAAATATAAAAGAAGCAGACAATCAACCTAAAAGCATTGATTTCCTTCTATGGGACTTTCCCACGTCCAGGCAGGCTCCCTGCCATATGAGGGACCTTTTTACTCTAAGTTTAGACAATGAATATCTATTGACTTAATGTGCTGTCCTTGTTTTTACATTTCTGAGAACCACCTCAAAATGTCCCTTCGGTTCAGAGAAGAAAAAAGTAAACTAATGAGCCATAAAGAAAAAAATCAGAGGTACAACTTTGGCTTCCGATGACAGGAGTGATGAGATTTTTCATTTTGTCAAATTTAGAACAAACTCTAAAATCATGGGTTTTGGAGACAGAACTCAAAACTATTGAACCTAAATTTCCTTTTGCTTCTGGTAAAATGCAAGTTCTAGGCTGCAGCAGGTTTTTCTGTTTTGTTTTGCTATAATTTTATTCCCTTGGTAATCCCAGAAGCAGGACAAGAATTAATTTCAAACAAGGATCTTTATTGTTTGCATAGCTCAGTATTCTGTTTAATTGCAAAAACATGTTTGTTGTCTTTTTAATTTAATTTTCTTTGAGAAAATAATGTTTCAAATTAAGGGGAAAAATGTTTTGCAAAACTCAACAGTTTTGTGAAACCTTAAACTGTTTTTCTTTATGTTGTCTAAAGTTTTGAAAAACGCTAAATGCTACCATTTTTTATATTACTATTTTTTTAAAGGATCAAAGACCCAAATCAGTCATTGATTATGGTCAATTAAGCCTAGACAAGTAACAATGAGTGAATTTCCTAATCACACTATCATGCATATATATATTTATTGGTTTACATTCACTGGGTGAAATAGTTCTAAACATGGAGTTCAACAAATAGATTATTAGTCACAAAAATTTCACTTACAGCTTGGATTTCTGTATTGCAATGAACAGTGTGTAGATTCTCACTGAAGAAGACAAACATCTGTTAAGCAGAGAAGGGTTAGTTAGCTTTCTTTGAGAAATAAGAATGCAAATTAAAGTGGAAATAATCTGCAAATTTAGTTCACCAAAAAGTCACCAAAGACTTAGCCAAAGCTTGAGTGTTCCAAAATTTCACACCCAATTCATTGGAAGAAGCATATCACAAAATGCAAGTTTAGTTCTACATGGTCTACATTGCCACTCTTTGCAGATCACTGCAGAATCTCCCACTTGGGTATTAGTGAAAAAGCCGTGAAACCCCAGAACAATCTTGAACTGCAACAGAAATTATCTGATTTGAAAATTCAGACAAGAATACTTTCTTTCCTGGTGATCTTTTAAAACATTGTAGTCTTCCAATACTGAAAAATTAAAATAAATTTCTTACCAGCACTTTAACAGAAGAACTGATAAGATTCTTTCTTTCCAGTGTCTGTGCTAATTCTGACTCTTTCAGATCCATTGACGACAAAGGGAGAGATATCCATAGACTTAGATTGGCTTTTGCTTTTTGATGATCATACAAAAATGTTCTCTTAGGATTCAGAAAGAAACAAAAACATTTGGAAATACTGTGATCTCTGTTTTACAAGAAATGCCCAACAAAATTCAGCTGCATTCCTAATCTACAGAACTCTAGTCTCTAAAAATCAGAGAAGGCAGAAAGTTGTGTAGCTTTGAATGCTGCCCCTGGGAAACATTTCCCATTTGGTCCCATCACTTCATTCCAGGATTTGATTTTCATATTGCCCAGCATGTTGATATATCCCAGAAATAAGTTGTCTCTAGCTGGTGCACTCTACCAGAATCCAAAATTTAAAGTTGCTCCATTATACAAGAGAAAAAAAACCCAACCTCCTGTATTCTACAATGTGTATAATCTATCCCTCTCTTTATTTTGACTGTGATTTCAAAAATATAACATTTTATAATTGAAATAAATAAAGTGCAGCAAATCTAGATATAGAACACAATTAATGCGATGCAGATTTTGATAACGCATGTACAGTTGACCATGTCCCAGCCAGTGATTCACTAAGCATTAATCTTTTGTGATTGAAAGTCAAATATAAGAGAGGTGAAGTCTCAACTCTGTTGAAGGGAGTGGGAGTTTTCTCTTTGATTTCTAGGGGCCTGGATTTCTCCCTGGGCACATTTTCTCTTCTAAAAGCACAACTCACATGGAATTAATTGAAACGACAAATCATATTACAGTGGATTTGTTGACTGTTTCTGTCTTTGGACAGAATAGTGTAGTATTCTGTAGTGCACCGCATACTATAGACCTGATAGGGTACAAAAAAGAGACCAATTCCAATGAAAGACTTCCTTGCCTCCAAAAAGGATGTGGTTTAAAGTCACATCTTCCATTTATACACATTCATGATATTCAGTAAACTTATCACTTCGATAACTTCACTGAATAATGCCCTTCCAAACATACATTTCATTTCAGAAATGAAATTAACCTACTCTCTGTAAGAGGATTTTATTATAAGGAATCTTAGGTGCTTCATTTGAAAAATACCCTAGAAATAGATGAATAACTTATTTGGTCAGATCTGTCAATTATTCTCACAGAAATATTTGTGAATTCTATATTCCAGTTACTTTATCCAGGGAACTAAACATGAAGGCGGGAAATCTAAATAATTTACTCACTGTATGTCTCAAATTTGTTTGAATAAATGTTTAGCCAAGTAGCATGGAGGCATCATTTCAGCAGAGCCAAAATTAGGCCCTGGTTCAGCCAGGTGCTTAGCTATATGCTTTTCTTAAAAAATGTGAGATATGCCTGCCTGCAAAAATGGGAGCATTGCTGTTAGCATCAACATCAGTTCTTGTGTCTTAAATTAGACATATCCCCAAACTCTTGCTGAATTCTGAGTTTTTTGATTAACTATTCAAAACCCAATGTTTGAATGATGAACTCTCCAACACAATGAATGTACCTTGCTTTCTTTTAACTTCTCAAAGTGATCTGTGAATTCCTCTATGAGCTTCCCTTCCCTTGGTGACCTGACATGATCTGAGTTAACTATGATGCACTATGTGGAAAACATTCTCTTCAATCCGTCCTCCCTCATTTGTCACTTTTAATTTATTGGCCACCCACCCCTCTTTTTTCTTTTCGTTGTTGTCCAAATTTTCCTATTTCCAGCATATGTTTTAAGATTAAAAAACTCTTATTTGGCAGGCGGTATAAACACTGTACCTCAACAGATGTTTTTAGTGTCAGTGCAAGAAATGGCCACACGCTGATGCGGTTCTGCTTGGCACTATTTCTTGTCTGGAGAGACTGACACTGCATGAATATATTCATTTTACTGCTGGGTTCTTTTTGTCTTTTTTTTTCCCCTCCTTTCCCCTCTCATGACACTGTGGCAAATTTGGTGTTTCTGTGACTTGTTCCCTCTTTGCTTATGATTTTGTTTTATAAGTCAAGTCTTGTTTTTGAAGACGCCAACTGACCTGAATTTACCTTTGAGTACCTCTCCCTTCCCTTTAACTGTGTTACCAGGAATATGTTTTCAGGTTAACTTGTAGCCTTTACCAACTGTTTTCATGTGTCTCAATATCACTATTTCTCTCCAGAATTTATTGCTATGCAGGCACATGTATCAAAATAGTTAGGGCCTCAGTCAGTACTATCCACAAGTTCAACAGTTTTTTTTTATTTACTCAGCTGGTCATGTTCTTGTACGAAGGAGGGTTTTTTTCAAGCTGTATTTGAAACAGGGGACAGGTTATGTAAGGGCATAATAAAAATATGGCTTTTGTGAAGGCACAGGCATGATCCAAAAGAGACTCTCTTTCTAAATCTCTTTCCGTCTCCTAATCTGAATGGATTTTTCTGGCTTTCTGATGACAGGGGAGGTTCTTCTTTGCAAATTTGTGCCAGGTAACAGCTGAAAATGAGGACTGGAACAGCGGACAAGAAAAAAAAAAATCAAGCTAAAAGCTATGAATTTAGAGTGCTTGCTGACCAGAAAAATCTCTGCTGGCTAAGTATTACCAAATGGTGCCATATGAGACACCACAACATTTCCCTAAGCTTGCGAAAGGCCATAATTGTGGTGCTCCAGATAATCTCATGTGGTAACTGCTTAGAAAAATTGACTCTTTAATGGCAATCTCTCTGACAGCCTAGGAGAGGTTATCTTGTCTTTTATTGCTCTTCTACAGGAAAAGGGAACACAGTTAAGTGAAGTCGATGGTGGGAAAGCAAGAGAAAAACAAGCAAGAAAAACTGGAAGTGGAAGGGGCTGTAACGAATATGTCCACTTTCTAGTCAATGCTTCTAACTGCTAAGATACTACACAAAGCACAGCTCTTTAGTGCTGTTTTATTTAAAGAATGAGGCCTGCTCAGCAAGGCATGGATCCTCTGAAGGTCAGCATCCAGAAGATCAGACTGGACACAGCCCCTGTACTCCAGGGAACAATGGGAGGTCACCTTCATTTCTTGATCACCTTCCTCTTTATGCAGCCCATCTTCTGGAGGTGCTTATCTCCTCCTCAGACACTGGCTGTGAGCTCTCTGGTGCACTAGGGCACCTGTATTAGGTCCAGATACCTTTATATTAAAGATGTTATTCTAGCAGACAACCAACAAATGAGGTGTGTAGTGTGTCCTCCTCTTCTCCACAATGGCTGCTGTTTGGAAGGAGCTGCCTCAAAGGGGCAGCCCCACTGTTCATTTTTCATTTCACTTGCTTCCCCGTCCTGCTGGGGTCCCTGAGCCTCCTTTCTCTCTTGGCTTTGTGCAAGCAGCTGAAGACATTATTTTGAAAGCTAGGATGATGGAGCTCAGCCTGACCTTAGATAGCACTCATTGGACTATCATATCTCTACTGAAGCCGGCACAAATACACAAGCCTTTGGTGTCGGGGGTGCATGTCTCATTCTTCCGGCTGCTTTTCTCACAAACAAATATTTATTTTGGAGAAAGCAGGGGAAATCCAATTCTTTACTTGTGGTTTCGATTCCTTTTGTCTGCAACATGTTCTGCTAGGGAAGTGATGCACAGTGGTCTCTTTTTCAAATTTGCTTCTGGCTCAGCAAGAAGGTGGGTGGCAGGGCAGTTGGAAGTCAACAAGCAGAAGAAATAATGTTTAGTAACCTTTTGTATAACTCTGTCCTCCAACCATTGCAATGGCTTCCTTTTGCTGTTCTACTGGGGGACAGGTCCCGGGAGGTCCTGAGTAACTTTGAATTTAGCTGAGAAATTCCAAGTCCTGAAATGGAGCCCCTAAACATAGCACAGAAAAGCACCACAAAATCTTTCTTATCCATGCTGCTAAAAGGGAGCCAGCCACACAACTAGGGTAAAGTGAAACAAGTCTCCTAAGGGAGAAGGCAGCAGCAACAGGGCAATTATCATGGGCAGGCCAAAACCCCCTCACTCTAAGAGTCAAATCCCAATGTACTGAGCTCCAGTTGAGTAGATAGGATCTTTATGGAATATTTATATCCAGGATGGAGCAGGTGTCAGATTTTCCTCACCCCAGTGGCAAGCACAGCTGCCTTATTGCCACCAATTGAGGAAATGTCAGCATGAAAGACATGTTAAGAAAAAAAAAAAAGCCTCTATATCCCAGTAGTTGCAACTGGTTACTTGCTAATGACAAGCGGTGATGATTGGTGATATTTATTCATGTGGTCGACACTCGAAGCAAGAAGTAGAGCTTAGCATCCCTGGTTAAAACTTTCCCAAAAGCAATATGATGGTCCATTCAATGTGCTAATACTCAGTCCTATTGGCATTTTTAATGTGTAGGTTTTGGAAAGGAAGCGATATGACTTACCAGCAAATGGAGGGGTTTTTTCATATATGTAGTGTATAGGCAGTTCACAAATACATTCATGCCATGTAAAAAGGCAGGGGAAATACCTGATTCCTGGCCATATAATTTTTTCTTCTATAGTACGTTCCCTTTCATTTCTTTCTCTAGAGGAAAAATGATTCTCTGTCTTCCTTAACGTCTACTGGGAGGAGAAAATGCAAGAAATATATACACATATTTTGAAGAATGTTTCTTACTCTTAAATAAGCCATTCTTTTCTTTTACAGTGATTGCCCACATGTATTTTGACACAATGTTATCACAGAGGAAGGCTGTATATTTACCACAGAGAGGTAATGGAAGTTCTTCATACCAGTAAAGATTGTAAGAATACTTCCAAGTGCAGCACCATTCCGGTTTGCTCTCAGGATGACCCAGAGTCTCAGGAAATTGAAAAGAGCTCCAAATGAATGCTCATTTCCAGATGACAAGAAAGGTGAAATTTCTCAGCATTCTCAGCTGAACAGCTAGTAGCATTTACTCCACCCATGAATGTGGCCTTGACTGCAGTCTCAGAACAGGCCACGGCAGCCTCTTATTTACATGAACAGTCTGCACACAGATATAACTGTATCTCTAGATCACTCAGCTGTTGACCAAAAGAGCCAGAAACACATGGAATTTCTGATCCTATCAGAAATAAGAAAAAAGAAGATAAATAACAAATAAGGCAGAGCCTTACTGGCATTCAGCATGTGGAGGAAAGGCATGAAGTTTAGATAAAATTCAAGTTCCTGACTGAGATGGAATTCTGAGACAGAAATTTAAATGGGTCTCAGAAGCAGCACCCATTAAGAATGGATATGTATAAAGAGAAAACGACTGTCTTACCCTCCAAGAGAAGGCAATATTCAATTATAAACACATCTTCTTTGACAGATGTAATAGTGATGAAGTTGCTATAGGTTCACACGAAGGATGTCAGTAAGGGTCATTATTATGAGTTTCAAGTCTCATGGAGGAGAAAAGTCCTTAACAAATGGAAACAATTTCAGAAATTTGAGGACTGGGATCCAGAAGTCCATCTGCAAGAAACAGAGCATACTGCTCATTTTGTAAGTAGATTCCCCCTCACTATGGACCAACAGATCCAAAAAAAATATATTAACTCAATTAATCAGATCTTAAAAGGCATATTAGTCTTTTTAATAATGTCCAGGGTTTGCCTCGTCCCTGGAGGATGATAACGAAACAGCCACAGATGCAGTATAAGCCAACATTGATGTCTGGAATGACTATTCACCCTGAGACTCTCCATACACTTCTAGGAATGATTACTAGGTAGTTATCACTAAAGACCGAGGACTTCTTTTCTTGTGCTTTCTCTGAAGTCTATCAAAACACCCAGCAGCAACCCAGAAAAGTGTTGTCTCTGCTGAAGAATGAGGTCCTTTGAGCTTCCAACAGACTTTCTGCCCACCCATGGTTGTTTGCATTTGTTGCCTTTCATAAAATGCACATTTTATTCAAAGAAGAGAAACAAAGAAACAACTTCTGGTACTAAAATCTTGGTTTGGAGCTCAGGGCTAATGAGGGAAATGTGCTCCTAACACCTAAATTTCAGAGAGCTGGTGCTGTGAATAGATGTCAGAAGGATTGAGGACACGCATAGTGTCAGTGATGAAAGGCCTCAGTTGGTGTCATGTCCCAGTATCCTGACATTGAAGAGATTCCTAGAGGAATGGTCAACAAGATGTTCTATAGACTGCTTCCAACCACTTGGCACTATGGGTAAAGATACTCACAGTGGATTTTCTACTATGACAAGTGTGACACACCTAACCTCTTTGGACTCCAGAGATCTGCTGGAATAAATTTCACTGAATTTCACTGAATTTTTAGAGTTGGAAGGGACCATAGAGATCATCTAGTCCAACTCCCCCGCTGAAGCAGGATTGCCCAGAGCTAGGGCAAGTCACTCAAGACTGCATGCAGGCGGGTTTTGAAAACCTCCAAAGAAGGGGACTCCACGACCTCCCTGGGCAGCCTGTTCCAGAGCTCCGTCACCCTCACTGTGAAGCAGGTTTTTTTATACAGCCATAGAAGGTGGCAATACCATTTTTTCTTGGACTTCTTTTCCTGACAGTATTAACAGTCACCTGTTAATGGGTGACTGTTAACCCCTGTCTGGGGTTAATGGGCTAATATACACAGAGAAGCGTAAGGAAGGTTTTTAGTGCGTAGGAATATCCTTTAAAGCAAGCACTTGCAAATTTTGGTGCATGACATCTTCATGCATTGTTGAAAGAGAACGGCACCATTTCTCCTAGCACATGTGGTTTCTAAAGACCCAAACAAAGTCAAAGCAAGACCACTGGCAGAGATATTTCAGAAGGTTAGACTCCCCTCTCTTGTAAGCTTGAGGCTAGAAAGCTGGATACTTTAGAATAGTCTGGAATATGCCTGTGCAATAAAGCCATATTCCTCTTCCCATGGAAGCCAAAAGGAATCCAATAGCCTTTTGGGGAAAGTTCAAATGAAAAATGGAGAACTGAGGTAAAAAAGTAGAAGCTATACCCAAAATCTGAAAGGCAATGAAAGAACAAACTATTCAGGGTGTCGTGGTTTGGCCACAGATGGGAACAAAGGACCACGTGGCAGCCACTCGTACA
>BJBW01002540.1:31998-161513 GCA_004320125.1 Scolopax mira
CCAGCTAGCTCAGGCCCCTCCCCCTGGGCGTGGCTCAAATGGGATGGAACATCTGTGTCCCTGCTAGCTCCTGGGAACAACTAACCCTTTCCACAGCAGACCCAGGACACAGGGTTTACCAAAGAAACTCTAAACTAAATTAACATACTGTTGAGATATGTTGAAAAGCAAAGAACTCCAGCACAGTTGTCTAATAGACAAGAGAAATGCATTTTACCATATCTTCCCTCAATGAGCAAAACTGGCAAACTGGTATCAACAGAGCAGGGAAGGCTGAGGTACTCAACATTTTTTTTACTGGCAGCCTCTCTTCCCACAGTGCTCAAATGGATGAACTGCAAGGAAGGGACAAGGGGAGAAAATTCCTTCCCACAGTAAGAGAACATCAGGTTCATAACCACCTGAGGAACCTGAACATACAGAAGTCTATGGGACCTGATGCATCTTAGAGTTCTGATGGAATAGGCTCATATAGTTGCCAAGCCAGTCTCCATGACAGTTGAAAAGTTATGGCAGTCAGGTGAAGTCTGGGGTGTCTGGAAAAAGAGAAATATTGCACCTATTTTTAAAAAGAGTAGAAAGGAGGACCCTGAGAACTACCAACCTGTCAGCCTCACCTCTGTGCCTGGGCAAATCATCCTCCTTGAAGCTATGCTGAGGCATACGGAGGACAGGGTGATGATCTGAGACAACCAGCACAGTTCACCACAGGCAAGTCCTATCTGACCAACCTAGTGGCATTCTATGATGGAGTGACTACATCAGTGGACAAGGGAAGAGGTACGGATGTCTTCCATCTGGCCTATGTATATATTGATTATCACTTAAAGCCAAGAGATATCCATCTATTCTTATATACACCATACTTCCTGAAATAATTTAAAAGTAAAAAGTCTTCACTGTTGGAACTTCTTTACAATGGTGTAAAAAAAAAAAATTAGATCTGGCCATAATCTCTAAACTGACAAGATAAATTTTAATATTCACCCTGTGAAAAGAACAAACAATGGCTTTATAAATCCTAAGAATCTTAGTTTACATTACTGCAACTTGGAAATGAAATTTTTTAAATGATATTATGTTGGAGGTCATGATTTTCCAAATATTGAAGTGCTTGTTTATAGTTTGGTGTTTAATAATCAAGTGCATTAAACACTTTCTGCTCTAAATTTACCAGTTCTTGGATCTTCACCAAACCCTCTACAGAGTGCCGCTCCAGGAAAACACTATCCCAGCTCTGATGACAGCTTAAATAATTTGCAAATAATAATTTGCAATATTAGAAATACACCGAAAAGAGGTGATTAATTACTATCATGAAGCAAAGCTTCAGACAGGCATTACTAATCCCAGATTAGTGTTTCATATTTACTTCTCTCCTTTACTATCTGCTTATTTTAGATTTATGAGACATACCCAATGGGACTGTTTTTGATGCACTGATTGTCAAGCCATTCCCAGAGTGACTGATAAATGCCAACCCTTATAGATAAAGTTATAATACTGGACTATGGTTACCATATTCAACTGTGGATGTACTAAAATTAGGCACACGCATTCCTGTTTAGCCACTTGAGTCATTCACATCCTGAAAAAAAAAAAAGGCCACTTGTTTAGGTACCTTTGGTTAAGTGACTAAATTGAGACCCATGTGCCATACATATTACAAAATAACAAGAGTGTGTTCCTTAATAGGCTCCCATGAAAGCCAATGGGAGTTTAGCCATGGAACTCAAAGGGGACGGACTGCACCCAACCAGTGGATTGTGTAATAGCTCTTATTTTGATGTTAAGTTTTCTGGTACTTTTTCTCAGTAAAAAGATTGAAAACACAAGTTAATAAATCTTCTAATTAAACCACTTACCAATATTACAACATTAGTGCTGGGATGAAAACAAGCAAAAAGAAAGGCAATTATAAAAGCGGAAAAGAAACAAAGACAAAGGAAGAAAAAGGGACAAGTAGGTGGACTCCGTCTTTGGCTGTCAGTTTGGCTCCTTCACTCTCTCCAAGGAGTCCTTTGGGGAACCAGGCTAGGCTGCAGATTACAAAGGTGTTGACAAGCCTGGCAGACCAGCGATTTCAATTTGTCCCTCAGCAACAATGCCAGGCAGCTGTAAATGACTCTAACATTCTCCGTTTCATGACGGTTCCAGGATTAGGGATAGGTTTTTGCTTTAAGTCCAATATGGACTCCCTGCTAAGAGGCTCAAGCTTGCTTAGACAGTGAACGCTTTCAGCCTACAAGCTACAAGGCTAGCTCTTTTGCCAAGATAAAAGGGGCAGAAATCTTTTAAAAGATGGAAAGGCACTTCAGGTAGTAAATAAGAGAAACGTGAAAGGGACCCCACTCAACCATTTTTTTTCAAGGGGATGTACATTCTGAAATCCCTTCAATAGTTTGGAAGTCTTCCCTAATTAATTCAGAGGCATGTTACAAATTTTATTCTTGTGCAGAGGATAGAACCATTCAATGTTGCACAAAACCAATAATAAATTACTTAGATTTCTAACAAAGGGCAGGCACTTTTCCCAAAATGTCTCCTTCACAGCTTGGATAGGCCTCTTCCAATAAAGTAAAAAAGGTTTAGCCTTTTAGCCTTTTGTTACCTGAGTGCAGCATCAGGCTAGGAACAGAATCAGCATTAGGATGGTATCCATGTCAACACCATGGATATCAATGGACAGGACCTGGCCCTCCAGCCCAGTAAGAGGTCTTAGGGCCTCTCAGTAGCCATGCTACTCTCTAGATTACTTGTGAGGTGACCAGAAACATTGGACACCCCAGCTTCCTTTTTCCTTCTAACCTGACTACCGAGGGTTACTAAACTTTGGTTTGAAGTGTGATGAAAGAGAAAGGACAAGAGTGACTGAAAAACAGACTTTAATTTTGGTATCTTCATAAAATTAAAAAAAGAAAAAAAAAAAAAGAGGTGGATTGTTCACCTGCATTTTCAGCAAACCTACAGAACGAAAGAGGGTTTGGCTCAAAACCAAAAACTCTTAATTTGTAGTTGTGACTATTACACGCTTCACCCCAAACCACTGAAATAAATGGAGTTTTGCCATTGGCTTCACTGGAAACTGGCACCAAGCCTTCATTTGGTAATTTCAAGTCTGTTTTACAGCTGCAAGCCAATGCACAAAGCATATGGTTTCTGGTGCATCACAAGTTAGAACTGCTTAATGAACATCCTCTTAGAAGATCATTCTCTTTTATGTATAATTTATTATGTCTTCATCAGTGAAACCAACTCAAAGCACAAATGCAAAGCAAATATATTGGGGTTGAAATTAGAGCTACAACAGAATACTCAGTGGTAAATGTGCAAAACATTTTATCTTTCTTCAGTAGTTCTAATGGAAGCTTTCAAAATTCAGTCTACTGTAAACAAATACTGCCTTCTTTCAGCAGACAGTGCAAAGTTAAGATAGCTGGAAAAAATAAGCTAGTTTCAACTCATTTTCAGTTTAAAAACCCCAAATCCTAAAGCATCTTCCCTTCCAGGCTTGTATTTGAATAAAATCAAAATGGATGTTTATGACAGTACCTCAGGGGGGGGAAAAAGTTGCCACTCTGGATGATATCAAGAGAATAAAAAATTTTATACTACTCTTTTGCACTGCCACTTTTCTGTCTTCCCAACAAGGGCCAATAAAGAAAACCACATCCAATGATTCTAAAACACAATGTGTTCTGAAGCACATGTGTTTGACTGACAAGAAATTCTTTTTTATCTTATTCTTTCTTTAATGGCCTAAGTTTTTAACTTGCAGTGTGGCACACACAATAGCAGTGCATAAAATTATCTCTGAATATATCATTTCCAAGCTATTGCCAAACTGGTCACTTAAAGTTGTTTGTCATCTCACTGTTTAATATGAGGAAAGGAAGGAAGAGGGGTTTCTGTATACATGCAAATGGCAGGTCAGGGGGAGGGGGGAGAATAATACTAACAGAGTATGTCTTAGCCTTCCTAGTTACGCTTCTCATTTTTATCTTAGCAGCTTCTTGCTCACATTAAAATTCATTAGTACAGGAAATCCAAACTCATTGGCTGCAACACCTCCATTGTAGAAATCAGGCTACTACTAACCACGACATGTTCTGGCATAAAACCAGGTTCATTCTCTTTCTCTTTGGTGTTCTTCTCCCTGAACCTTATTAACACCCCACAAAACTACCTATGGAAACAACTACCTTACAAAAAGTCATGATAAGCACCATCCGCAGTGCCACTGCTTCATGGACACAGAAATGGCAGGAGAGCAATGGAGGAATCTCATGGAGGCCACAGGGGCTCTGTCTGGGTCCGGGGACATTCCCACATGGAAGAGATTATAGAACTGGAGAACGAGGCCAAGCAATTTGTTAATCCTTCACATGATCGTGTATTTTGCATATGTTGTACAGCAATGTACCTTTCAGTTGGGACTGGTTATGTTATGCTGAAGTTCATCTTACGTAATGCTGATCAGTTAGACCACAGATGCTGAATTAAGTGGGCCTTCAGGAGTTGGCCTTCTTGCCCCTGAGTGATTACAGAACCAAGAGCAAAGTGTACCAGGAGTAAAATAAATCAAGAACTGAAGAACAACAGTTAAAGCATGACTCTATATGAACTCTTTATCACAAACGACTCTTGTTTTTCTTTGCCATCTGAGCAGATTTTTGATTACTGCAGCCTGTGTCCAGGTTTTCTTAGAGTTCTGCCAGAAACAAGAGCTGGGGCATGTTTATTTCTGAGGGTAAGTCCAAGAGAGAGGAGAAGTTCAGCCAGCTAGCAGGTGCTAGGATCCAAGGGAGTGAAAGAGGACATGGGGAGGGTTCATAAATCTATAGCTTTAGAAACATAAATGGAATTGTCAGTAATTGTTCCTACAGACATACAGATTTGGAGTGGGGAAGGAGGTTGATGAGTTGAATGCAGAGGTGGGAAAGCACTTGAACATAGTCAGAAATGAGGGACTTACACAAATGAGTACCCAGGACAGTGGAGGAGGAGAAAGCTTCAAGCCATAACCTGACAAGACTAGAGTGGCTTAGCAAGGAAAAAATCAATAGTATTGGAGTAGACTGTTCAGGGGTGGGAAGGCCTTGGTACAAAAAGGTCAGGGAAAGTGGGATTGCTGGCTGGCTGATATCTGGTGGGATACAGGTTTGGGGGATTTGAAGATTTGGGGGCTAGTGTTCAGGAAGCAGGGGATCCTTGTGCAGTATCCCAGTAAGGACACAACCATAGCAAGATGCTTTCACCACAATATGACACTGTCACCCCCACACATACCCAGTATTGCACTCCTTCCTTCCCCTGTGTCTGCAGACACATTCTCTGGAGGTCCTTTTTTCACTGCTGGAAATGCAACAGTTCTAAGTCACAGTCTTAAGCAGAGCTTAAAACATTCAGAAACAGAAAAAACTCTGTTTCTCCTTACTTTGTTCTCTTCATTTTCAGCTAGATATAGATCTGTCTAGACAGAGTGAAGTTACATTAATAACTTCATTATTATTACTACTACAGTTAACAAAACATTCTAAAAATAGGTCAGTCCTTATCAGTGAGAGAAAATTTCATGTCCAAGATCTGGCTGTGCTGTCTTTCTCATCCTGCTTTGTATGGGAAGGTAGGGGTTTTCCTCCAACTGCTGTCTGGTTGTTTCTTAAGTAAGCCCTTCAGAGTCTGTAAGTTAACCCTCTATCATTAGGTTCAGCAAGTACTAATTGCTTCCTCTTACAGCAGCTGGGTTTTATTGGTCAGTGTTCATTTTCAGGACAATTTTGCACTGTCTGTTTTGTTTTCCTTAGTTGAAAAAAACAAAAGTCTATTAGATTCCATAACAAAGCTAACTTCAGTTTGGGATACTGTAATATTGTGAAAGTACCATGCAGGAATCAGTTTTATCAGCTGGAGCTAGGAAATCAGACAAAAAAAGGACACTATTCAGAATGTCTTTGATCTACTGCTCTGGATATTTTATAAATATTCCCAATGCAAGTATATGAATTAGCTGCCTAAAATAACTACTTCTGACACCTTCTGTAACTGGTGAAGAGAGACAGGTTCCTCCAGCACAAGAGGTGCATCTTGGTTAGATTTTTGGACAAAACTGTTCCCAGAGGCACCTCTCACGCTCCACTGTTCTGGGAGCATTTGATACATACTCCCAGTCCTCTTTTGAAGCAAAGGAATTCCTTTAGAGGTTTCGTGTTGAAACAAGCGATCTACCTCATTCAAAATATTGCCATTCCAAGGAACTTGAGGCTTTCTGTCTAACATTGCCACAATTTATGTCAGCTGACTCTGCAGAGGCATGTCTCTGATCATACCAAGTCTGGAGTAAGTATTGGAACACTTAGCACAAGCAGAGTGTGCTTCAGGCAATGCCTGTAGAATTGCAGAGGACACTGACTGCAAGAGCAAACTATCCTGTCATGGATTCCTCACCTCTTCACATTCTTAAATCAAGACTGAATGCCTTTCTGAAATACAAAATCTAGTCAAATCTAATTTGCTTGGCTTAGTTCATGAGTAAGTGGTTTAAATAATGTAATTTCTATTGTATAGGAGTTTGGACTAAATGATATAATTTCTTGAGAAATGCTGATATTAAAAATAAATCTTTGAATTTCAGTTCATGTTGAGTGGTTTACTATGGAGGTCAGCAGAGATTTTTGAGGTCTGTTTGAGCAACTAGTTAAATCCTGAGTACGAAAGAGACAAAGTAAGCAGATAGAATGTGAATTTAGAAACATAACTGGCTGTGAAAAGTCATGCTCAGGAACGATACAACTACTTCAAAACAAAAAAAAAAAAAAATGTCTATGCTTTTGCAACTGCCCCCAAGTTGTTGTTTGTTTCAACGAGGGTGTACGGTTACATAAAGTAACATTTGGTGCTGAGAAGCACCAAACTAGGATCTGTTGAATTCTGAGCTATTGGTGAGACATGGTTAACAAGCCAAATACACTTGTGTGGTTAGAAATGTCATTTGCAAAGACGAGTATTTAAAATGATCTTGCTTTGACAGTTGTGTCATACTTTTCCTGTTTACTTTCTAAAAACTCCCATGGCAGTGAAGAACTGATACGGTGATAGAAATAAGGCTCAGGTGGTCTATTTGTATGATGCTAAAAACCATTAACATTCTTTACTCTAAGTACATAAAATATTCAATGTGCGATTAAAGGAATTGGCATATTCATAATGGCACAGCTTATTTCAGTTACGTATATCTTCCAAGTTCAAATTAAAAAAAGAAATACCATTTATCATCAAATACACAATTTTCATTAATGTCTTAGCCCAATAATTTTCTGTTTGGTTTTTTTTTTCAGCAACAGGAAGCTGCTTAATGTCCTCTAAATCATCACAAATCATAACCAATCACAGAGTCATATAATAGTTAGAGTTGGAAGGGACCTTAGAGGTCATCGAGTTCCAACCCCCCTGCCATGGGCAGGGACACCTGCACTACAGCAGGTTTCTCAAAGCTCCATCCAGCCTGGCCTTAAACATTTCCAGGGATGGGGCATCCACAACTTCCCCAAGAAACCTGCTCCAGTGCCTCACCACCCTCACAGTAAAGAATTTCTTCCTAATACCTAATCTAAATCTCCCTTCTTCCAATTTAAAAACATTACCCCTTGTCCTGTCACTGCAGCTCCTGATAAAGAGTCCTTCTTCAGCTCTCCTGTAGGCTCCCTTCAGATATTGATAAGCTGCTATGAGGTCTCCCTGGAGCCTTCTCTTCTCCAGGCTGAACAACCCCACCTCTCTCAGTTTACCTTCATAGGGGAGTGCTCCATCTCTCTGATCATCTTCGTGGCTCTCCACCGGACCCATTCTAACAGGTCCATGCTCTTCCTGTGTTGAGGACTCCAAAGCTGGACACAGTTCTTCAGATGGTGTCTCATGAGCGCAGAGTACAAGGGTAGAATCTGTTTGTAGAATCACCTCCTGTGACCTGCTGTCCACACTTCTCTTGATGCAGCCCAGGATGTGGTTCACTTTCTGGGCTACCAGTGTACATTGCCAGCTCATATTGAGCTTCCACCAACACCCCCAAGTCCCTTTCCTCAGGGCTGCTTTCTAGTACCTCATTCCCTAGTCTGTATTAATAGCGAGGATTGTTCTGGCCCAGGTGCAGAACCCTGCACTTACTCTTGTTAAGCCTCATGAGGTTCACCTGGGCCCACCTCTCCAGCTTGCCCAGATCCCTCTGGATGACATCCTGTTCCTCTGGTGTATCGACAACACCACACAGCTTGGTGTCATCTGCAAACTTGCTGATGGTGCCCTAAACTATATTGTTGATAAAAATGTTGAGCAGTAGCAGTCCCAGCACAGACCCTTGAGGGGCACTTGTCACTGCTCTTGTCACTGCTCTCCACTGGACTTCAAGCCATTAAGTACCACCCTCTGGATGCGACCATCCAGCCAATTCCTTATCCACTGAACAGTCCACCCATCAAATCCGTATCCCTCCAATTTGGCGAGCAGAATGTTGTGGGGGACTGTGCAGGCTATGGGGCACCAATGGAGGCTAGACCCTTCCCCAGAAAAGGTTTAGATGCATTTTTATTGGGAACGGGGATCAGTCACTGCAGGAACAATAATGGGCTGCCTTTTTCACTGTATAGAATTAAATTACAAATGAACAATTTGGTTTTCAAAATTAAAGGTGAAAGCACAGGAAAGCTACTCTAAAGGACACCTGTCACTTTAGAAAACCTGTAATAAAAACATAATTTTTTGTACCATAACAACATGCAAGAAAACTACCAGGAGAGTGTTTTTAATCAAGGCATTCATTTCTGTCCACAGCTGTTCTGCATTTAGTATTTTAGTTCACATTACTCCTATCTGTTTGTCCAGGACTAATTCAGACTGAGAAGAAGCTATATGTCACTAGCTAAACAAAAGTATAATTAAAAGTCCTACTGCTACAGCTGGTTTGAAACATTTGAGAGCTTGGGAATTGCAGGGAACTCATATTAAAAATGAAAAGGATGTAATCACAACCTCCTGTACAGTTTAATGGGCAAGAGTAATTTCATGATTGCAGTTGGTTTGAATGAAGCACATTGCTCTAATTATGTGTGTCGTGTGTATACACGCAAAGACTAGGATCTATCTATATAATCAGGGTGATTTAAAATATTCCTGATTTTCATGATGATAATTAATCTGGGCAAAGTATTTACAAATCATGAGATCATTTCATATCATGCTCTAAGATAGAACTATCTTAGAGATGGACCCCAGCCACAAATTTAAATGACCCATTTTTGTGTACTGTCCAGCCTCCTGGATGGATGTAGGGAAGTATGCTCGTGTCTGTAGTGGTTTCTTTACTGAACAACTAAACCACATGTTTCTTTGTTCGGCATGCCACTGCTGAGGATGCCTACACATGTTACTCTTTTCTGCGCCATACTATTCTTTCTGGAAAAGTCATTCAAGACTGATGTCAGCTTGGATATATGAAGCCTGCAGACTTGTTCTAATTGTAGTATTAAAACAAACTATGCTTGTGCTAATACTTTCCATATTGCATTTCAGTCCACATAATTTTTGCTGATTTTTGAGAAAAATCACTTCTGACAGTTTTTGTGTAATTAGAAGAATGGTATTTTTCCCATATAATTCTTTCATCAAAATGCTTTAGATAAAGCTGAAACTAGAAACACTACATACCAACTATTTTGTAGATCACAGGAATGATTCAGAAAACAACACAAGGCTTAACCTCATCAGCTCTGTATTTCTAAACTAGAAAAATTTTATATCAGCATGTTTAGACTACTAGGTATTAGAGTCATGCTTTTTATAGAAGGACTTTGGCAGTTTAGGGCAAGTTTCTTTAGGACAAGGTCTTTGTTGATTGGTTGTTTTTGTTGTTTTTTTTCAAAAAAGCCTCAATTAAGAATGCTGTAACTATGCAAATACACTTTAAAAATTTTTTTTAAAGAAAATGTCAATATTTTTGTCTCCTTCTGTCTCTCCTCATCTCTCTTTTAATTAAAAGAACTCTGGAAATTTAAAAAACTGTTTCTACAAAGCTCTGATTGCCTACTGCAAGAGCAAAACCAAAGGAAGGTAACCATGGTCAGCGCCTGTATAAACAGGCTTTCATGCCAAATCAAGAGAAATACTAAGAAATATCGGGAAATCAAAAACATAAAAGAGCTAATGGAAAACCTGGTTTATATTTAGTGGAAACACTTATTTTAGCATTTTGAGATGAACTTTGGAACTGAGAGAGTAAATGAAAGTATTTCTTTTATGCCAGTATACAGGGTATACAGATGAAATTCTTTCTGCTGTCCTGAAGAGGGGACACAAAGTTCCTAATAGAAGCCAGAAGTATTCATTATGCAGCAGTTTAAATCACAGAAGTTATCTGAGTGATACGCTAACAATATGAAGGATGCATACCTGACAATTTTTGGATACTTCGGATTACAGTACAAACTGCATTGATTCAAGTCTGTGTTTATTATATACTTGATCACAACTTCTGAATATTTCTATGATCACAAGGTTTCCAACCTGATTCCTTATTCAGTGTTGTTTCAAATTGTGCAACTTCATTTTCATCTGTTGCGAGCGGCTTCATTCACCCTCTGGTAATATAATTGAGATTTGTTTCATTATTCATATTGGAATTATGTGATTGATTTACAGAATATGTTTTGCACTCATTTTGCTTTCTATAACTTCAGAAATTAAGTGCTAGATGTTCCTCTATTATTAAAATTTTATTTCAGTTCACACTAACATTTAATATTTCAGTGAAGAAATTATTTCTTAGGACAAGCGAAAACACATGATATTAATTTTGAGTATTTTTAATCTACTTTGTCTACATCATTTCAGGTAGCTCCTTAGCCAAATGCTTTATAAAAGTATTGTGTTTAATTTACAAAGAACTCTATTCAATGAAACAGAAGAATACCCTTTTGGCTTGCCCAACTGGATACATAACAGAGACATCTGGAAAAATGGTCTAATTTCACATTGTAAAATAATTCAGAAAAGTAAGAAGATCTTCCCCTGTTTTCCTTGACTGACTGAGAATTATATCATGTAGGCAACTATAACCCAAAGGAATATTACTCCACACACTGCTGATGTTATTTTAATTATTTTTCTGATTACAATTTAAGAACTCTGTTCTTTCTTCACTTACACCTGACATATGCCTGTTGTTATTCTTACACTTCCAGTGAATTCTCTGCTCCAAAACCAAGGAGAGCCTCTCAGGTCAATTTTCAGTTGTTTGTTTGTATTTATTTACAGATACAGAAAATAGATCCTCTGTGGTTATGTTTCCTCTCAAGCTGTCTTGGGCTAATTCTTTTCCTATCATGGGGCCACTCTGTCTTTATTTAACTTGGTTATATTTAAATTTTATCCTGTAACCTTTGCCATTATTTCTTCCTTAATAGAGAAAAGATGATGCACTATTAATGTGGCTAAATTTTCCATTTAAACAATTCTAACTTGGTGTGCTTCAATGCTTATATATTTGAGATTGCCTCAGTTTTTCCCCCCATCAAGACCAAGGAGAAACATACTGGTAAAATGAGCAACTTAAAGAAGACAAGTTTACTGTTAGTATTCTGCTCAGCATGTAAAGTTGGCAGCTGCTTCACACTTATTCCACTTTCATAATGATGGACACTGGAAAATGTAGTATATTTCTCTCTCAGCCTTTCCTAATTCACTCCATATGTAAGCAGAACTTCCATACACTTACCTCATGCACCCAGATTTCTAGCACCCCCTCCCCATGTAGAGGCAGGGTCTCCAAAGCAAATAAATAAATAAATAAATAAATAAAAATGACCTTAGTGGTTTGTGGTTTTTATACACACTCTCAGCCGCACATACCCAGAACCACTAAAAATCACCAACTCCCCAGAGAGCCAAGATTTAATTTGGATCACACGTTACAGGCCAGACTACAGAGTATCTTTACAATAACAATATTTACTTATATTCATCAACAGATGGTAAAACAGCATAGGGAGAAATGCTTGAAGAAAAGTGAGCAGTTTTTCACAGAAATAATGGCCACATCAGATACAGATTGTCAATAAAAAGCAAGTCAGCTATGTATAGAATATTTAATTCCTGCATAAGTATAGCTTAGGTTTTCAAATTATATTATAGATCAGATATTTTTTCCTTATGTGTCTAACTCCAAATTGAAATTCAAGTTTATGCTGTCCCCCTCTGTTTATTTTGTCGATGCCTATTTACTATGCAAGGCAGAAATCAAAAATGCAGCAGTAGTATGAGAATTGACATGTGCAGCCGGAACCATAATGGTTTCTTTTTCAGATATTTCCAAGAGCTGACTTCACTGGTCACAGTTCCATGTGGAGAAATGTGCAGAAATACCAGAGAAGGAGACAAATACCAAAGCAGAACTTAACTCCCAGAGCTATTTAGATAATTTTTTTTTATCATTATTTTTTTGAAGAGCTGCAATACTAATATAGTTTTTACTTTGGTTCATTTCTCTCTCCCTAAAAAAGTATTATCTCAGTTTAATATACATTTTTCTCCCTAAGAAGGTTGGTTCATACTGGGTTACCCTTCTCAATTATACTAATGTGTCCTAGTTCCTTCAAGTTCGTTCGTATAACCTGCTTGTTTAAACTGGGCTCTCACAGGACTTTCATTTTATACACAGGGTGCCCTGAGGTAAAGAAATAAAAGTTACTTTCCTGCCACACATACATATGTTATAAGATAGTTGATAAAAAAATGCATTCTTTTGTAATGTGGATTTTCCTGATTTCTGTCAGCATAACATAGCTTTCCCACACCCCCAGGAAGATAGCTGTATCCTCTACTACTCCCCAAAGAAAGCTAAAAGAATAAGTCAGAAAAAACAATTACTTACACAATTTGGAGAAAGAAGTCTTCAAGAACTGGTGCTACATGATCCAGTATTCAGATAAAGGCCAATCTCCTCATTAAATTACATCAGATAATGTGAAAGTTAAATCCAGCATGTAAAAGTCACCTACAACTAAATATGTATAATATAAAAACTTCAAACATCAATCACTTCCTGGAAAATTGTGAGTGGCACTCTCTAGAACATATGCTTCTACAATTTTTCTATTTCATAGCATTCTATCCATTCACAGGATCCCTTCATACATAGAAGAGAGCCTGCTAAAATGGCAGAAGAAACCAGAAGATCTTGCCAGAGATATTAATTTTTATGCATTTTACTTGCTGAAATATAACACATAAACCCTTTTTTTTTTCTGTGATCAGCTGTAACAGTAATCTTTTTCACGACTCATCAGCTGACCCTGACCATGCTACTAAAAGACAATCCAGTTCTTTTGAATCAGTGTTCCTTAGGACAATTTACTACAGATGTGGAAGGAAACCTCAGCCCAGCATGAAAACAAAGAATTGTTTAATAATTATTTTAAGCATTCATGTGAAATTATAGAGCACATTTCTGTTTGTAAACCACACAGAATTCTATGTGCAAGATACATGAATGTTGTATAAGTTCTGTTTCTTATCAATTGCTCAATGAAATTGCCAAGTGGTCAAAACTACATAAAATATACATACATATATATATACACACACATACATACATATATATATAGCAAATGAAGACTACTGTGGTCATTATTGAAAGTTAATGTGTGTTTACCTGGCAGACCTCAGTAGAGAGGGCAAACTTTTGCTTGCTGTAATCTAAGACTTCACTTGCACAGTTCAGTTGCAGCAGCATGGAGTTCTCAGTAAGTTAATTATAATATCTTTTGTAATCATGATATAGACATACTCCATCTAAAGATGAATTGTAAAAAAAAAGGATGCAGAGCAAAAACGTGGTCAGATGCAATTCCTGAACTTTTGGATGTCAAAAATCCAATTTTGCTTAAGCAACCAGGCAAATTTTTCTGCTCCCTGAGCAGGCTGTGAGCAAGAAGACTGTTTCATTATATGCACTGGGGCTTCTAGGCAGAACAATAGTACTTTTTTTATTTCTTGTCTTTTTCTTTTTTTTTTGCCATTACAATGTTGGTTATCAATCACTGACTGAGGCTCTTCATTATTAAAATACATGTTAAAAAAGATGTTGGTGTCTACATTATCATAACATTCAACTCCTTTTTACTGTAATACAAGTGGGTCTTTTGTTATATCTTTTACCTGAGGCCACCACAAGGAACTATTGCTTGTCCTATCAAATGTAGTTACCCTTGAAACTAGCAGGTGCAAGCCTCAAAACAAGCAAAATGAGGCAGACTCACCCCAATATGCAATTACGCAGTGGAACACTGTACCACAGGTGCAAGTCAACATGGGTTCAACAGAACACTAGACAAGTTTATGGAAAAGGAATCTGCTGTGGCAAAGACACCTCAATATCACATCATTATCTCTGGTTCAGGAAGTCCCCGGCCTGCAAATTGTTGACTGGGAAAATATTCTCAGGAAGTATCACCGCCTGCTTCCCTGCCCTCACATGCCTCTGTAGACACAGACTTTTATGACACTTCCAGAGACAGGATGTGCTGGCACCACAGCCACTCCAACAGTAAACATTTGAGAGTATGTGTGGACCAGCGCTGCTGGTGTTCAGCATTTACTCCCGGGAAAGCTCTAATGGATTGTTGACAGAAAGCAACCTTTTGAGATTCATTGTGGAAAGTTGCTGCTAAAAAAAGCTGTAAATTAGACAATAGGCTTTCCAGGACAGGAGACATCTTTTTGTTATGTGTTTATATGGTGCCCATAAAGAGGTCCTATGATGAGGACAACAGGTTTACCAGGACAGTGAGTCCCAAACAGTTCCAGTCACAGCCTCACTTAAAAGGGCATCATGACCTCTCTTTTCCTAACAGCTCTGGGATTGTGTCAAAATTCTTCCTGTGCCTTTTATATTTCTGTGATTATAACCCCAAGCAGGAATTACAAACCCATGTTTGGGAATTAGTGTCCATGTCTGCTACCATAATACAACAAATACAAAACCCGAAAAAGAGTAGTTTGTTAGCAAACAGAAATAAACTTCATAAAGACTGAATCATAATTCTCTCCAGCAAAATATCTGCAATTGCCATTGCAAAGAAACTGAAACAATAGACTAAACAAAAGAAGAGTTAACCAGATTTTTTTGTTATTTAAAAGAACAAGCAGTGTAGCCATAGATTCTTGCCAGCTTCTGTTGCCATTTAAGTAGTACCAAAGACAAAGTGCTTGGAAAACGAAAGTTGAATATGAACTAGCCAAGCTACAACAGCACTCTTATCTGTGGTGCAATAATATGAACAAATGGGCATGATAAAATTAGTTTATAAGGGCAAAAATAGCAACGTGCCATAAAACTTAGGCTTTTTCTCCTTTTAAAAATTTCTAGTAAACAAAATATAAAGATGCTAAAAGTTATCCTTTCCCTATTTTCTTTCGTACATCTGTTATCTTCCTGCAGCCAATTTTCTCTGAAAAGTTGATGTTTTGTTGAAGCAAATCCAGTAGCTGTACAGCTGTGCTGCTGTGCAGAACAGCAACCCATTACTCACCATCCTGAGAGCCACACAAAACTTGGGAAGAATAATTGTCTCTCAATTTCAAGGCTCTTCATACTTTCTTCCCTCTTACAGTATTCCAAAGAGTGAGGAGTAAAATTCAGCAGTAATTTTATAGTGCATCAGCTACTCCTGCTGTGAATGCAAGGTAGCTTCTTCATCAAGGAGAAACTATTTTTTGTTTAGCTTGCATTTTTTGCTGGGTAACAGCCTACATATGGACAACCACCATGCCATAGCTGACATATTGCAAGTTGACATTCTAGCTTATCACATTCATACACACTCACCTTCAGAAAATGAAAAAGGTCACTCATTTTCAATAGTAAAATGGTGCAATGTTAAACTTTCTTTTTAACCTCACTTACAACTCAGGAAAACCAGGAAACCAGCTCTTTAAAAAGTAATTTTACCACTAATCATTGTATATATACCAAGTAAACTTATTTTATCATCATACAGCAAAGTGTTTGACTTTGGAAAATATCCAAATTTTACTTTTAACCAACTTCTGTGCAGTTAAATCTAAACCAATATCACTTCCTAGCTGGCCTTCACATGAGAAAAGTATCTTTGAGAATTTGGAACCCCAAAATTTGTATTTTTGTTCAGTAATTTCTTCTCTTTCTCAGCCAGATTTTTCTACGTATATTTCCCAGCTGTTTTGGTGTAAGCAGTGTTAGCTGGTGAAAAATAATGGGTGTATCTCCAAAGGGCATATTGGAAAAGCATCATTGCTTATACTGAATGTACCTGAGGGAGAAGTTCTTCATAAGTTTAGAAATGTAAGTATGGACACTTTATTGCTACTGTTCATGGACTCCAGGAATACAGTACCAACAAAACTATTCATAATATCTGCTGGAGTGAAGACAATGATTTTTAGTTGGAGTGGTTTCTGCTTTCTTACTTCCAAAACATCTCCAAGCATTGCAAACTTGACATAAAACTTCAATATAATGCTGTATGAGAATTCCTTGGGTTGCCCCATGTTTCTGTTTATTAAAAAGGCTCACAAATGACTCTTAATGATTATTTTTTTAATATATGAAATCTATGTTCTTTTCTAAAGAAAATTAAACTGTGGAGATGAGGTATGTTCCAGTTAGTTCTAAATTAGAACCAAAGTGTTCAAAATTATCTAAGTGTTCCTGCCCTCTGGTGTTGGCAAACGCTGTAGAATACTTGTATAACTTGCTCATGTTGAGTGTTCCTTTAGGTGGTGCTGTATAAATCAGCTTTAAACCAGGTTCTTAAAGGCAGTAGGAAGAAGACCTGTGTATTGGCAAATAATAGCACACAAAATAGATCCATGAAATCCCACCAGCAAATTTTTCCCTTATGGAACACAATATTCTACCTATCAACCATCAGAAAGTCATCGGTTCTGAAGGGCAATAAACAATGAAAGACACCAGGAAAAAAAGTGTGTGAATCAGCGCGAAAATCACCCTCCCGGTGACACACAGCCCTAATGCAACCTTTCTTTTATCTCCTCTCCCCTGTGCTTTTCCCTTGTTTTTTCTTGCATGCTATTCAATCAATCAGTAATGAAATTATGTTCTAGTTTTATGAATTTGCTCCCTTCATTCTTATGTATCATGTCTAGAGAAGTATTATTTTCACTTTCGCACCACCACTTCCTTCTCTCAATCCACCTCACTAGCACCTCAACATCACTCTTCCCTTCTACACTAACTTCTGCTTTTTTATTTTATATCTTCATTTACTTTCCATTTAGTCTCTCTTTTTACAATACCAAAGAAAATATGTTGGACCATTTTTTGCAACTAAGAACAGATATTCCACTTTGCATCTACTTTGATTAAAGCATGCTTTGCCTTGCTGCAAATATCTTCCCAAGCACTCACAACCATGATGTGCATTTTGGCAGATGGAATCTGTCCTGCTTGGCTACTCTGCATCTCCTACTCACAATTATTTGCCATATAACTCCAAGCTCACTTTTCCAATACAAAGCACAGTCTTTGCCAGCAACTTCATTACAATTTACCTGCCTCTCTTGCTAGAGATAAAGACATATGTTTCCAGCACAGGCTTCTTTCCTGCACAGGATTGTATCAGTCCTGTGCTCTTACTCCCCATGACAAGACATGGCTGCATGCTTTGCCTTTAAGCTAACAAGCTAGCAACCCTTTCAGAAATTTCGTGAGGAGCCTGGCAACTGAATAGAAAGCCCATCTTCTCTTGTGGATGTCTCACCAAGGAATATTAGACATGTAGTATTTAAAAGGCACGTATTGTCTGCAAAGCAAGCTCTAGAGGAAGACATTAACACAAATAGGTTCCTGGCTTTTTTGCCTTAAAAGGCACAGGTGCAGCCACACACTGTCTGATACAGGTTCTGCTCCTACTTATCAATGAATTCAAGGGTTATAAAACAGAGAAAGGAAATTATGAAGACATCTGCTTTTATAGTAATTTTCACAAGTGGATGCTAATTGGGTGTGTTTGATGTAAAAAATAACCAAGTTGATATGCCTTATGTCTGAAATAGGAAGTCCAAATTGGAGGCCAACCTTCCCAAGGGCCACGTAAAGTCCTGTTCAGAATGCCTTATCAAAATGAAGCAACCAAAGACCAAACAGTGTGGAACTGCATGAAAACTGATGACAGCTAATGCAATGTAGATGTGTTTGTGAAAATAACTATGTATGTATTTAGGTATACACAGCATTCCACTACATACATAAATACACATGAATTTATTTACTTCAGGCCAAGATGATCTTATGTTGCTTTTAAAGAAAGTGGTAATGATAGTATTGCACCTGCAAAGAAACTGTTATGAAACTGTTGTCACAAAAGTTGGAAAAGTCCTAATTTGCCTTCATAACATTCATGCTAGTCTCCACTACCTTGGACTCAAAAGTCTGATTAAAGAAAAGTAGAGTTAAATTAAATTTGTCTCGAGTCTGTGCTTCCTTTCAATATAGACATCTAAATATGTGTATACAAATACATAGCCATGCATACCTACCTAAACGGCATAGCAGTAAAGAAAGAAAAATCATAGGAGATAAAATTTCTAGCTTCTATTTGCCACTTTATCACAATAAGACATTTCAAAGGCTGTCCATCCACATTATCCCTTAGTTCTCCATCTGTAAAATAAGAACATGTGTCTATCTCAAAGGGAAGAACTTGATAAGCGTTGCATTAATAGGGTTGTTTACTAGAGCTAATCTCCACTAGGAAATGGCCACGTATTTCCAATACAAAGGATAACTTCTAGCAACAATATAAAGCTACAGTGAAATATGCTAAGTAGAGAAGTATTATTAAAGTTTATAGTATCTGGAGTAAGAGACACAGGGATGCTTTACAAATTATTTATTTTCATTTAAACTGTTTCCATTCATACACTCATCACAATAAATGAAATATATTGTACACAAAGAACTAAGATAAAAAGTACTTCTCAATTAGGTATAAACTTGCACTACTGCTAGGTTTGACCTTACTATAAAGTCAACACATATTTGCTCCAAAAACAGATGGTAAATCAGGCCCTTTCAGATTATATGTCTTCCTGAGTAATCTGCTGTGGAAAGATTTTCTTTAAGTATTTTTTTAAAGCAAATTTTTTTTACCATTAACATAAATTGTACGCACGTTCATCTCCTTTCAGTGTGTGTATAATTTACCATTTGTGATGTCACAAGAGTGTTTTTACACTCTTTAGATTAATGGGAGAAAAGAAATTGTGTCTCTTTCACATATGTCTTACCTTACAAAAGTAGAAAAAGGGTATACTTCCCAATGTGTGATACTCCATGTTTTTGAAATTACAGCCCTTAGAGATTTGTTTGGCATTAAATTAAAACCACTAACAAATTGCTAGTGGTAAAACATTGCATGAACATTGTTTCTTGCAAAATATTGGAAATAACTATTGTAGCATTACTCAACAGTTAAGCAACCTCTGTTTACTGTAAGTATTATCTCCTCGAACAACGTGTCCTGCATACGTAAATTCATTCCCTTTGGATCCAAACTCCCAACTCCTAACACTTGGATCACAAAAGTAAAACAAAAATATATGAATAAGTTCTCTTTCTAACTGGTCTAATGTCCATAGCTGGAAGAAGCTGCTTACTAAAATAAAGAAATAAAATATGGCTAAATAGAACCATGCTTATTTTTCAAATCTTTCCCTGCAAAGTTCTAGAGGATACATTTCATCTAGTGAGAAATATGTTCTTGTTTATTGTATACATCTGAAAATCACATTGTGGACTGACTTGTCCCAAGAAAGCTAACTAGAACACTGTCCATAATACATCCCAACATCTCTATTCGGTCAACGCAATTTCTATTTGAGCCAGAGAGGATTAATATGTTCCTATCTCTCTCCATCCATGATGGTCACAATACTGGGAAAAGAATTGAAAAATGTGAAGAATGTCCTCACCCATGAATGAGTTCACCACTGTGATGGGAGAAAATAAACGCATTAAATTTCTCTCCTGTTCCTCTATATAGACCTAGATCCAGCAAACTAAATATTGACTCTTCTTGGAGGGCAGGATCAAAACTAGCATTGGTTCTGTACCCTCTCTAGAATATTTCTGTAGTGGTGTACAATAAATGGAGACAGGCTTGACTTCTAACCGTAAGTCAAATTTCCTCGTTTTCCTGTCTCAAGACTGTTCTTTCTGGTTTTTTAAAGATGTGTTGGAAGAAGTTTTCTGGACTAAAATCTTCCCAATTCAAATCCGGTCTTACAAAGGAGCTGATAGCAGCTCTCCACTGAGTTTCAGGATCATTTCTAATGATTCTTTCCCATTTCATTCCAAACATGCATTGTGACAAATAAACAAGATGACAACTTTTTATACAGGTGTCTGCATTTTTTTCTCTTTTTTCTCACTTTTAAACCATCATTACATATAATTTGTCAAATATAAAAGCACAAGTCTTAGAGGGGAGATTGATATTTAAATACTTCTACTGTGGTTGACAACTAACATGCAGAAAATTAATTTAGATACTACATTAATCCCAGAAGCTTAACAAAACTGGAATTTGGGAAGGAGCACAACCAACTTCACTGTAAACTGAGAAGAAAGAATGTCACAACACATTTAGCATATACTATGCCAGCAGTAGTAAAGCAGGGATGGGAGTTAGCACCTGCTTAAGAGAACAAGCATACTAACACTGGGACTTGGGGGAATTTCCCACTAAACTACAACATATAGAAAGTAGGTCATTTTTTTACTCTTTTGAGAATGCAGGAAAGAAACAAAATTCTGAATTATATATGAACCATTATATTTCATTTTCTTCATCTCCAGCAGCTCCCAGGAGCCTTGCAGACAGAAAAATCTGGATTTTACGACTCTGGCAATTATCTAAGTTAATATCACAAAGTTCTCTGTAACCATTTTCATTATAGTTAAGAGTCTGTCAACCTTTCTATTTTACTCCCCTTTACACTTCTTCCCATAGCCCTTGCCCCGATTTAGTGTTTGCCTGTAAAAGTTTACTCCACATATAACTTGGCACACAAACATCTTACAAACAGGCTGTAGCTAAAATAAATCTTGAATATGTCTCCAATTTAACTTATTTGGTTCTCTTGCCAGGTGTTACTGGCAGGAAGAAGGGTCAAGTTCAAATATCTTTGAGGGGTCATCTTAAAATTAATGAATGTGATTGGCTCAAGTCCTGCACACAGAAACCTGGGAAAATTCAATACCTTCCCTGCATGACCTTAACGGCCAATTATCTTCTGTTCTGAAACATGGAGTCTGTGTACAGAACAAGCAAAATTTTATGTGGGAAAAGGAGAACTTCAGCTTGATAACATAAAACAAAAACCACTGCCATCTATAAATAGGAATATCAAAGCTATCTGATAGTAGAGTTGAATTTAGGAGTCATATTTTATTGAGTATAAAATAGTAGGATAAATGTAAAAGACTGATTACAACACTTCCATGGAATAGAAGAAACACTGGAGGTCAGCACCCAAAACAGAGTCCTAGAAAAAGAACCAACCACTGCAATTTTCCTTGGGGACTAAGGGCAAACTCACAGAAATGATCATTGTGCACAAAGGATGAGAAAGGGCAAAAATACATGCACATCTAGAGCAGACAGCAGGAAAGTCCCAGAGACAACTAGGGAGCACGTATGATGTCTTTGATAAAGAAATTAAGCAAGAAAGAGAGTTAGGGTAGACCTTTGTCTGAGGAAAGTATATTAGCAAATGGGCCTCTCATGTTTACTTCTTACGGCGTTCAGGGAAATGGGAGTTCATAAATGTAGACAGAATTGCAAAAAAGAATGATTACATTTCATCATCAGTTTGCAAAAGCCTTCCCACAAGATATCAATTAATCACTCAGGGTTAAAAAGAGTGAAAAACTCTCAAAATTGCTCAGCAGCCTTGCACCTGAGTCCTACCTCTCCCAGTGCAAACACCTTTGTAACAGCATCTCCCCTTCACCTGCTGAGCACTACATTACTGCCAGCATAGGGCTAGAGCCTAAAGGTTCTAGCAAGTCTGTTCCCAGGGGAAGTACTTGGTGTTGAGACTTAGCTCCACAATGAAGCCAGAGAGCAGTCAGGGGCAATGGTGCTCAAAAGGACACTGGTGTAGCATGGTTAGCATATGGCCTTGATGCTCTCTCCATCCCTATCAGCCATCAGGGCTCACTCCTGTTTTCTCCACTCCTCATAGCCTTTAAAAGTTGATAGCACCAAAGGCCTTAAACTTCGTCTTTGCCATCTGGGGACACTGGCCTGCCACAAGGCTTCAGTTCTGTTACATTTCTCTCAATCTAAAGCCATTTTACTTAATAAATGTGGTGTTTTCTTATGTTACTACTCAGCATGTGACATATGGAAGATGACAGCAGAGGTTAATCTTGTGAGATCCACAATAATAAAGAGAACACAATTTACAAAGAGACAAAGTATGGGCAGGAAACAAAAGAAATCATCAGCATAGAGTGATGCCAGCTACCAGGCATGGTGGATTTCCAGACAAAAATCTATGTGCAGGCATTAAAACTTTGAAAGCAAGAACTAAGCCTCCATGCAAAATTTATAATGGAAGATGAGAAAAATCATTCTTGTAACATTGGGAGGTGGAAAGAAGATCTGGACACTTCTGTTTGAATAATGCCCCAGATGCTGGAAAAGAGCATCAAAATATTGAAAGAAAGAACATTAGATACAAGAGTGTTTTGTTTTGCCTTTACCTGAATAAATACTCCTATTGAATAGTGATTAAAAAAAAAATGTTTATGCTGCAGACCTCACATTCTCAGCACCCACAAGAAAAAATGAAAGCAAGATCATTTTCACATTTTTAAGATATTACACCTAGCCGTAGAATCATGACACTCATTGAAAGAGCAGCTAAAGTGAGCAGTGAAAGGAACATAATGACAATCTATTGGTACAGGACAAGTGCTCAAACTCCAAACTAAGCAAACAGCATGGAGAATGCAGGTGCCATGTGTCGTAGATGCCATCTAACACATGTGCTACAGACAGCAATTTGACAGAAAAATTAATGGAGAGCCTATAAACTACTGTGACAAAAACAGAGGAAGCAGAACCAATATAACTTCAGACACCACTGATACAATCAAGTATTCTTGCTGTTTCTGTGACCATTTGGAAAGACCTCCACTCAAGGAAAAGCAATCCGCAGTGAGTTAGCAGATGCAGATTCTTTATGTACATTTATTATAGAAAAAGGCAGACAGATATTCAGCTGCCATATAGCTGTTATATTATTAAATCAGCAATCAGTCCTAATCAAAGTAGATGGCTGAGTCACTTGCACTTCAGTTCCATCCACATCATGGCTTAGCATGACCACGTGCTGATGCAATGCAGTAAAACCAATAGGCCAAAGTAAGTTATTGATAAGAAGCCCATTAAACAAGTGATAATAACTCTTGGATTCAGAAGTTGATGACAAGACTGGATTTTATTTACAAGGGACCATAATCCCATTGGATTCAGTAGTTGACACCAGGAAATGGATAAATACTCCACAACTGAGAACAGACATGCCAGACATAATTCAGGAAGCACAGCTCTCGCCAGAGATAAATTCCGGTTCTGACTCTATACAATGCAGCATGAGGTGTGCAAAAATTACAGTGATCTTTGTAACAGAGGGAGACTTTGCAGCTTTGCTCAATCCCAGCTTCAACAGGGAACAGACCAGAACAGACCTACTCAAGTTTACTAATTCAGATGCAGTGGTTCAAGTACACCACTCCAATTTCTGGGAGAAAGACCATCTGAGGGAGACTCAGAACAGAAATCTGATTTGGAAACTGAAACTTTGGCACAACTAGCAGACTGCTCAAAATGCTAGCTTCTTAAGTTTTTTCATGCTGTAGTTCTTAAATTCAAGTTTTCAAATCTTATGATGCAACTACTGTAGTCAGAAAGATGACATGAAAAGAAAGGCATGATCCTTATATTATGGATGTCCCTATACGGGACTTTAAGGCAACACCACACATCACACAATTAACAATAAAGACAATGAGTTTGCAGCTCTAAATCTTACCTCTGGCAGGACAGCGTAAAGAGAGGTGAACACTTCTGTCCCAACTTATTCCACTGTCATTTTGCTTGTGGGTTCTTTGGTGAAAATGACATCCCCTTTGAAGGGATATGCTGTATACTTCTGGAGATAGACTTTCATCAGCTTCATGTATTGAAAAAAAATCAACATGTATTAGCAGTTTGAAATTAGTAATAACAATTCTGCCTTCTCCCAGTCCCAATGTTGAACATTGTATAAGGGTCATAGCACTGCTGACGCCCACATTTTTTGTTGTCTGTTTTACACAGCTGAGTACAGATAAAGTGACTCATAACAGCCAAATTCTGAGATCAGGCTCTAAGCAACTATGACATCAGATGCTGCCAAAAGTCATTTGATTCCTCTATTGTGAAATGCCAGGTTGGTTCTGGGACATGGTGAGAAGCCAACTCCAGTTTAGAAAATTCTATAGTGAGCTATTGTTTGATACTAAATACAAGATCATCACTCCTGCTGCTGCTGCAAATCATAGGGCATCCAAGGACACATCTAACACTATCACCACTTTCTACTGTGTTTGCAAAATACTGCAACAAAGCTTCGTGCATCCAGACTATAGAAAGTTTTTGTGAGAGAACAGAGACCGAGAACTTATTGTTGGGAGCATGAATTAATAAGATGAATCTCATAAGAAAAATGAGCTGCTAGATATTCTTAAGAAGAGTTTTGCGTTCTGCTGTCTTCTACACCTTGGCTCTCTAAACCAAGTAATCATAATATCTCCAGACTATTTTCTCCTGCAAACTTCTGACATTGGAAAATTCAAAAGGCACTGTAATTTGAAGGTTTCATTATCATCAAAGAAATCCTAGAGCACACGTATTTTTATATGCTCAAAAACGTGGCAGAAGATAAAGCGACTTTGCTCTTCACCAGTGGTCCTAGACAATAAAAAAATCAAACTGACACATCAAAATCAAACTTATCTGAAGTAAAACAGTGACAGTGAACATAGTTTGGGATTCTCTGGAACAAGGAGTTTCTAAGATTCTTCTCTACTTCTTATTTTAGGCCTTTCCAGTTTCAGACTGACCAAGCATGTCTGACTACGTTTGGCCCACAAATAAAGCTAGATTCCACAAAAAGAGGAGAGGTCAGGATCAAGTTAAATTGGCCACAGTATAATGAAGGCAAGGGAACAGTGGGGCATTGAGTAAATTCTCACCTGTTCCAAAGGGTACCCCTACATCTTTCATGAAATGGGAAGAACAGAATTAAGATCTTATTAGGTGTATCACTGGAGGCAGCTTCCTGGAAATTACAGCAGTTTTGAATATGATACAGAAGCCCAGGATAGATTTTTCTCGTTCTGTCACATTGAATACTCCCTCCCTCTATGTCTCCACATTCATTCTCATGAGAAATACACACACAATCATGGAATTATAGAATCATTTAGGTTGGAAAAAAACCTTAAGATCACCAAGTCCAATTGTTAACCTCACACTGCCAAGTCCACCACTAAACCATGTCCCTAAGCACCACATCTACACATCCCTTAAATATTTCCAGAAATGGTGACTCAACCACTTCCCTGGATAGCCTGTTCCAATGTTTGATAAACCTTTTGTTGAAGAATTCTTTCCTAATATCTAACCTAAACCTCCCCTGGCTCAACTTAACTGTTTCCTCTTGTCCTGTCTCTTGTTACTTGGAAGAAGAGGCTGACCCCCATGTTGCTACAACCTCCTTTCTGATGGTTGCAGAGAGCGATAAGGTCTCCACTCAGACTCTTTTTCTCCAGGATAAACAACCCTAGTTCCCTCAGTCCTCATAAGACTTGTGCTCCAGACCCCTCACCAGCTTTGCTGCCCTTCTCTAGACATGCTCCAGAATCTCAATGTCTTTCTTGCAGTGAGGAGCCCAAAACTGGACACAGTACTCAAGGTGCAGCCTCACCAGTGCCGAGTACAGGAGGATGATCACTTCCATAGTCCTTCTGTCTACACTATTCCTGATACAAGCCAGGATGCTGTTGGCCTTCTTGGCCACCTGGGCACACTGCTGGCTCATATTCAGCCAGATGTCAATCACACCCCCAGGTCTTTTTCCACCAGGCAGCTTTCCAGCCACTCTGCCCCAAGCCTGTAGCACTGCATGGAGTTGTTGTGACCCAAGTGCAGGACCTGGCACTGTGCTTTATTGAACCAGGTGTCACATTTGTTAGTTTCCAGTCAACTGGGACCTCCCTGGTTAGCCAGGACTGCGGATAAATGATGGAAAATTATTTGGTGACAGCTTCCTCAGTACTACTGGGTGGATCCCATCCGGCCCCATAAAATTGTGTATGTCTAAAGTGGTATAGCAGGTCACTAGCCCTTACTGCTTGCATTATGGGGGCTTGATTCTGCTCCCTGTCCCTGTCTTCCAGCTAAATTGGCCTCCAGCAACCCATGCAAACTTTCCAATAAACACAGAATAACTAGACTATGTCATGAGTATCTAGAAATTTGTCTGCAACCTGATATTTTGCAACTTCCCATATTTATTCCCAATTAATTCAGTATTTCTATTAGGTTCTGCATGCAATTTAAAGGGCCAAATCTTTCCTCCTGACTCCCTGATATTAATCTAAATGCCTAAATGGAACTATTGCTGATTTCAGCCAATAAAGGTCCTGTTCTAAAGTGTGAGTGAAAAAAATACTCAATTTATTTGACATCCATCTTGTCTGATTATAGATATTATAGGAAACAGTCACAAACTCAATAAAGGGATATGGAAAGGTTCTCAGAATGCAGAACACCAAATCAATCTTACTTGAGTAGCTGTCTTCTCTTTCTAATCATGTAATAAGATGACTAGGATAGCAACTTGTTTTGAACAGTAAAAAAGCAGTATTTGGAAAATTCCAATAACGTATAAGCTTATTCAAATATGCTGAATATTTGGTCCTTTTTTCACAAGGTGAATTTACAAAGACCCTCCCATATTATATTTGATCAGATCCTGCAACCAGTTTGCCTATCAGCCATTCTGGATTAAGTCCAAATATAGATTCCCAGGAAAGACTGTGAGAATTGTATAGTACACAGCAGTAATTCCCTAGAATATTTTTGCAGCCTCCAGGGATTTGTGGCTGAGCAATTCCTGAACCAGAAGTAGCATCTCTATCTGTAATAGCCCTCAATGGTGGTTTCTTCTGTTCATCCAAGGACTTGTTGCATCTGAATGTTTTTACTACCGACAGCATCTTGTGGCAAGAATCTTGACAGCTTAACAACGCAAAAGAACCTTTTTTTGCCTATTTTGAAATTGCTCCTTCCTGGTTTCCCTTGATATATCCTAGTCCTTTCTATAATTCTTCACAGTAAAATCATCCTTTATGCATTTGGGATTTCCAGCAAACTAGGATACGTCAAGATTTTCTCCCTCCCATTTCCAGACCATTTATTAATATTGGGAACATTGCAGGCCCCAAGACAAATCCCACAGAAACTTCAGCAGTAACGTCCTTCCTCTGTGAAAGCTGACCACTTCTTGCTGACTTCTGTCTTTTTTTTATCCTCTGACTTCTTAGATTCTTTAAAAGGTTTTGGTAAACCAAGTAGGTTATATCAACCCTAATTCCTTTATCCACAAGCTTATTGCCTTCCGTGAAGAATGCTACTAGATTTGAGAAGCATGACCCTCTCCCTTTGTAAATCCATCTTGATTCTCTGCCAACATAGAGTATTCATTCTTCTGTTCACTGGTTCTTCAGAACAAATTTTTAACATAAAACAGGAACCCAACTCACAAGATTCTCTAGAATCCTTGGATGAATACCACATATTGCTGTTCATTATTATAAATTTCTTCTGTAAGCACTTCTACCAAAACCAGCACTATGGAAGCTAATAGCATCTAGGAAACAATGAGCTTTGAGTTCCCAAGTCCTTACACAATCACAAGGTTATGATTATAGCCCGGTAACCAATAGCTAGAGCAAAACCCAACACAAATTAATGGGATTTGGTGAAACAGGTGCTCTTATCCCTGATGATCATGAAGAACCCAACAGGACATTCATTTCTTCACACCTTTTTTCCTACACTCAAAAGTTAAATCAATTCAAACCTAATCAAAAATGTAGCTAATCCCTACAGGAACCTGCGAAAGTGAGACATCAGCTGTTGATATCATCCCTCATCCTAAACTTTCAGGTGAAAACCTTTCTTTCCCCAAACACAAGATAAACTCCAACCATGACCCTACTTAATATATGAGCTGCAAACTAATTCTTGCAGCTAAAGTGCTTTAAAGGCACCGGATGCATCATCACTAATAATCTTTCTAAATCTCCGCCCTTCCCACTCAGGTGGACAAACTCCATAAGTAATACAAATAAGAGCATTTCCCCTTCATTATACTAACCTGTTTCCTATCCCTGAATTCATTCCAGACCCAGTGACAAGCTAGGCTTAGTGAGCACTTGCTTCTTAACTCTACACCAGGTTTTCACCAACAACTGAAATCTAACAAGTTAGATTTTCATGAAGAAGAATGGCTTGAGATTCATTAGCAACAAACATTCTTTCTAATCTCTGTTAGTCCTCAACAGTCCAATATTAAGACTGGCTGATGAAGCCTCCTAAACCTAGGCCTAAAATTTATTAATTCAAAGAGACAAATTTGTATAGTAAATTTGAATGTCAGAGAATCACAGACTAGTTTGGGACCTTTAAAGGTCACCTTGTTCAACTCCCCCTGCAGTGGGCAGGAACATCTTCAACTAGATCTGGTTGCTCAGAGCCCCATACAACCTGACCTTGGATGGTTCCAGGGATAGGGTTATCTACCATCTCTCTGGGCAATCTGTGCCAGTGTTTCATTACATTGTAAAAAATGTCTTTCTTCTATCTAATCTAAAATCTACACTCTTTTAGTTTAAAACCATTACCCCTTGTCCTACCACAATAGGCCTTACTAAAAAGTCATTCTCCATCTTTCCTGCAGACCTCCTTTAAGTGCTGAGAGGTCACAAGGAATATAAGGCATTTGTTTCTGCTTATGCAAACTCTCATCCTATCTCACAGTCTTGCAGAATGCAAGAATAAAAAAGGCTTTCTACCTTCTTTTCTGAAAACCTGATTCTAGCCCTAGCCCTAAAATTAACACGTACTGTAGAGAGTGGATGAATCTGTACTGGAATACCTAATATGAAGCATATGCTCCTGCCTACGCCATACTACTCATTCTGACATGTTTTTTCCCAGTTTCCTAGCCTTATCCCAAACCTTCTTTAAATGGAAGATGTGTCCGGGAATACTGAAAATAAAATATTTGCTCATGACTACACATCTTCTTCTGAACACTTACAAATCCAGCAACAAATCAGATTTGATATAGCCTTCCTTTCTGAAACCCTAACTCTATCTTTCACCAGTTCCTACAAAAAAAATAGTATGTTAACCCGAATTATATTAGCATTCTTATTCCTGCCAGTTATATGGATTTTACATTTTTTGTCTTCAGAGCTCTATGGGAACAATAAACATTATGCATTCCCTCTTCCACTCCTGATGAGCAGGCAAATATGCCACTATATTTGCAAATTCTTATTCAAATGTACTGTTTGAAAATTAGTACTCCAGAATAAAGTTCAAAATTTGGTGAATTAAACTGTAGTAGCTATTAAAAGGACTCTTCCAAAATATTAAAGAGAAGTTAAACAACAGTATTAAGGCAGCGGGTCAGGCAAATCTCTTCTTATAAGCACATTGGCCAAAGTTTACAAACAACCTTTAAACACTGAAATAGTGTTTACTACTGAACAAGCCATAAATAAGGATAATGCTTACCGTGGGAAACTCACTACCTAAAAGAGAGACTTGAAAAAGACAGGATGCTGTAGAAGGCCTAAAAGAGGACACTAGCAGTGTGATTTCATTGCAGGCCTGCCTGATTATTTGATTTGATTAAATTAATCTTGGGGGTGAAGAGAGTATTTGACTGATATTACTAAGTATCGATGTGCCTTACAAAGAATAAGATAGCAGGTTCTGGTATATCAAATTGAGAGGTTAGTTTGCACTTGGAGCACTTGGTAGGCAATCCTAAGAGGGGAATGATAGATAGAGTGGGATGTGAGAACCTCTATGTATTATCTTTGTCTTTAGTCATTAGATGGAAAAAAGGTACATCATATTCAGCAACAGATTTGTGGTTCTGGCACATATACAACCAAAATCAGCTATGTTGCTTCATCATTCTGCCTTATACATCCCACAGTGATCACAGAAACAACTGACAATGTGGCTGTAAAAGACTGGTCAGTCTTTTACTTTGACTGGATAATATCAATTAAGCATCTCCACTGTTCACATCTGCCATCACAGAAATATGTTTTTAAAGGGATTTTAAACAGCATTAAAGACTGCACTACACATTACCTGTAGGAAAAACTGCAAGCAAAATTTTTGAGATTTCTTGTTGAAACTATGGCTACCAGGATGCCATCCAACAACTACTCCAAGTTAACTCAGGTGTCAATTTAACTTTAAAATGTGGATGAATTACAGAGAAATATGTATATACCATTATCTTTTTATCAGCCTCTTTCTCTGTACAATTAACATTTTACCCCAAGATATGTGTGTGTATCACACATACAATAATTTATAATACTAGAAAAGGTAATGCCAGATTCAACTGGCAAGACAAAAATCTGTCCAAACCATTTGCACTGAAACACTAAGCACGTCCTGCAAGAATAGCTTTCTTAGTCTTGTGAGGAGAGGAAGCAATATATCACTGAATCCAGCCCTTAGGTATCTGAGCATAACTTCACATTTCAGAAGTGAGCTCTGTGACTTTCTTTCACAGGTTAAAAATACTTGTTAAAGCCATCTATACTGTTGCTAAGAGAAATGACACATTTGGCAAAAATATGTGAGTGATAGCTGGAGATTCTTGAAAATAAAGTAGATTTGGCTTACAGGTTGTTTTTTTAATTTACTTCAGATTCTTTAGTAATAGTTACCAATAAAATGCAAAGCCTTATATAACACAAATTCGGTATATGTTCACCAAAGGACTTCTATATCTTCTTCAGAATCTTCCTATGAAGCCCCATCAGCTGAGACAGAAGTACATGATTTAGATTTAACTTTTCAAAACCTTTACAGAAATGCAAAATAAATATCTTCCATCTCGTATATGGACTTAAATACAGCTTTTCTCCCGCAATAGGGAACACTGAGCCAGATTCTCAGCTCTTCACAGCTCTCTACGCCCAGTGTGCCTTGTGTGTTAGTCATTTCTCTTAAGATACATAAGAGCTGGGATTTAGGTCTTATCAGGCTCAGTAGCTGGGAGAACATGGCTGGAAACCAATTCCACAGGTTATGCATTTCTATTAAATCCTTAAGAAAATGAAAAGTCTGTTTTTGCTGTGGTGTTTGTAAGAGCAGTATGATGTTACTGAAATAATCTCTGTGTTGTTAAGTAGTACTATAGAAATAGGCAGAAAATTACTTAACAGAAATGAAGTTGTTACTTCAAAACTCTAAGCTCTGAAACAGCGAATCGTTCCTTGACTAGAAGCATGAGACTATTTCCATCAGCTTCCCCTGCCTTTCCTCAATGGTTTATGAGCTGCTGGGCCAGCCCACGGTCATGTACAGTAGTCTGCAGTTCAAGAGAAGTACTGTAACTGGATTCTTAGCACTACCATCTCAGACATTTTTTAAGTGTTATATATTTTTCAAAGGGAAGAGAAAAAAAAAAAGCAAAAAAAAAAAAAGCCTTGATGTTGTTCTATAAACATTGTTGTCAGAGCAAAACAGCTACAAATTTTTTAATGGAAAGAGTGGAGTATTGCTTGGGATTTTCATGCATTCAAATGCCAAAATTCTTTAAGAACCTGTCCGTTAGTTGTAGACATGACCTCAGCTAACCCACAGAAAGCCACAGGCACGTCCCCTTTCCTTATTGGCAGCTACTTTAATTGGCAGGTTCACAATGAGCACTTTTGTTTGCATCCTAAACATGCAGAGTACAATTAAAATGTTTAATATTTTCATCCTGAAAGTGTAGCAATTAATATGGGGTTTTTTTATAGGCCACATTTAAATAGCATCATTCAAACACTTAAGGAACTTGTTTTACAAAGACTCAGAAGGTTCCCATTTAAAATTATATGGATTTAGCTTGGTTTAAAAATAGACATTTTGTTTGTTTTCCATTCCGTTGCTCTACGATTTGGTGTTCTTTCCTTGCACACATAGTCTCTGAGTATTTTACTACCCCCTACTGTATGGAAACAAAACTGTGCAATACTTTGCTGTGGTCTATCAGCTGCTAACACCTGAGAGCTCCCCATCAGCTGGAACACCAAGGGGATGGATTCAGAGTCGTTGGGGCTCCGGGATCTTGTTTGTGTTGTCACATGAAGTTCCCAGTGGCTATGGTGGGGATAACAGAGAACAAAGTTTGCTTGTCAGCTGAGAAGATAGTAGACCGTTACTTGGAGTAGCGTGGTTACTGAGTTTGTGTAGAGCATATCATCAGGTTTCCAAAGCAACTAAAAGTGCTTTGCGAAGCAATGAGTCAGATCCTGGTTGTGCAGTAACCACACACAGGGATTTATGTTTTCAGGAACTGTATGTCCAATAGCAGCATACTGTTATATAGGTCTCTGGCACTAAGCGTGTTGGGTAGCCTCTGAATCAGACTGAACACCTTTAAAGCCATTTGAGCAACATTTGGTGTACTACTGTGTACCAGCACAACCCACATAATATTTACTCACTTGGGCTGCTATGTGATGTGAAGGAACTCCCCGCTCTCAACTCAGCTGAACTTTGCTGCCTCTCTTGGTAAAGGACTTAACACTAAATTATCTACCACTCTTGCACAAGAAAATATATGTTCCACATGCAGCTTGTAGGTCAATTAAAATGCGTGCTCAAATCTTGCTTACCATCATCAGAAGTCTGATCATTTCTCTTACATTTTCTTCACAAAGTGATTGCCAGCAAATCCCCGTGTTTTTCTACCATCAGTTCCCCAGCTGGAAGAAAAGGTATTTAAACTTGTGCGCAGTGGCATTTCCTTTCCCACTGCAGTTCACACTGGGTTAAACATGATGTTCACACTTGGTAAGCCTATTTCAAAATGGGCATTCCCTGATGTCAAGGCTGGTTAGTGGCTGGTTCACCACAGCCCTGCCCTGAGCAGCAAGGTGGTCTGCGCCCTGGATTCCCCAGCTATTTGTTCTAGCCATGCTGCCTGGGAGGTAAACCTGGGTTCAGTGTTTCCAAATTCATTGAGACTCTCCCTGAACAGGCTTTGGGATTTTTAACTCAGGTCTTGTTAAAAATATCACATATCTGTTTTCTGACTTGAGATGCAAAATATAATAATCAGAAATTGCAAAAAATTTTCTATGAAAGAGGAAGTGCATTTCCCACACAGGTATTTTCCATTTACTGCAAGGGCAGTTTGCACAGCTTGGCTGGTAGCCTTGAGAATAATATTTTAGGAATATTTTTCCCATATTAAAATACAGCACCCTCGAAAAATTGTGTTTTTAAAGTCAGTACAGGCTGGACTGTAACCCACTGTGAGGTTGGAATAATGGTCATTTAATATGTGTATTCCTCAGCAGCAGAACAGCTTCTAAATGGGAAGTCCCAGAGTCTCAGTCCAATCCCTTGGTCCACTGGGGAAATGAGCTGCTCCAAAGCTGTTGCTGGCACCAGTCATTTCCTGCTCTGTGCCAGTGCTGATGCATGGGCCAGCATTTTGCAGTGATGGACAATATGTCTGCCAGGTCCTCAGCCCTGTTTGCAGTCTAACATTCCCTGCACATGCAAGCCAGCAGTTTGGCATCACCTTTTCCTCCCCTCCACCTTTGACAACAGGCTCAAGCAGCAACCGAAAGGAGCCCCTTACAATCACTTGTTCCTTTGGGTGAGCGTGGACCTCAGTCCATAAATCATTTCTATTGCTTTGGCACAGTGCTCCTGCCTCTGCATAAGCCACCACTCTACCACCCTCTCTTCAGAACTATCCATTTGTAAAGGGAACACAGCAGCACTGGTATGCGATTTCAACCACTGCTAGGAAGGTAGAGGCAGACACTAGTCCAAGCTCCCTTTCAGTCCCTAAACCAGAACTGATAATGCTTGGATCCGGGGTCTGCTGGCAACATTCAGCACTCAGTGCTGCCAGAGGATGATAAAGGTGCAACAGGCAGAGACTATGTAACATAAACTGTGAAAGAGATGGATTAGCCAGACAGTTTCATACAGCCAACTCTGTAAATCTAGTCATATCCAGCACAATCTACTTCTCTGAATTTCTATTAACAATTTGTATAATAATGCATTTGCCCATATTTTGCTATGATGTCAAATACATTATTTGACAAATTCTCTTTTAATTTAATTTTAATTTTTTTCAGACTGTTCGGCTAGCTCTAATAATAAAACTGCCTTACTCTGTCTTCACTTCATTTAATTCACTTCCCATGTCAGGAAAAAAAAAAATCAAGACTAAACATCTACCAAATGTTATTCCTCTCCAACTGAATGTGACGGATGGTCTGAGGAGCACAGAAAAAATTAAACAAAAAGTGCATTGTTCCCTTCCAGATTTTTCAGCTGGTGTAAATCAGCATAGCTTCACTGAGGCCAAGTTGCAGAGATGTACATCAATACAGAATCTTGCCCTTCATCTTCAGAGATATTTTCCCTATAGTTTAGGTTCTCTGCTTTTTAAGGCTCATGAAAATTCCTACCCACTTTCCTGACATGCTCTGCATATCACCATAAATTATCTTCCTTTTGGTTAAGTTCATTACGGCTCCTCAGTTGAGAGGAGGTCCTGTAGAGAAGACACAGAACAGATGTGACTGGTCAGCCACTCTGCACCAGGCTCTTTGGCTGAAATCAGACATTGTAATTACTTGATGTTTCAGTTTCTGATTTGTAAAATACATCTTTAGCTAAGAGGAATATGGATAGGCTTTTTTCACCTCTGCTTCTCAGATGATCAGGTCCCATGATGCTACAAAACCTATAAAAAACATACTATCAAAATGAATTCTTTTTAACTCAATTTAAAATGCAATCTTGAAGGAACTGCCATTTTCCATTTAATTTGATCTTTCTAGCCACTTGATTTCCTCTCCCTGAAATCCAGAGGAACCAACCTACAGCAGGACCTGGTACCCTCTTCCTACCACCTGGGAAACTGCAAATGTAAGAGGGAAGGAGCCTTTACAAGGTTAAATCCCAGGACTGCCAGCCTCCTAAAGCCTCTTGCTCAGGCTAGTCAGTCTCACACACAGGGAGCAAAGTACCTGCAGCCCAGACTCGGGAACACGTCTGAATCACCAGTCCACTTCTTCAGTTCTTCAAAGGAGCTGGGAGGGAGCCAGCTCTTAATCATTCATCTCTGAAATGCTGCCTCCAGAATTTTTGCCTTCACTTGCTGTAGTACCATTGGTTGTTTGTCTTCCTTCATCCTTCCCTACCTCCGTTCCCATGAACCTTTTCTGTCATTCCTCTCCTCCGTCTTCAACCACAACCCCTCCCAAACCAGACTAATGAGAGCTTTGTTTTCATTATATAAGCCCAGTGTATAATCAAATACATTTAAAAAATAACAAAACTGTGGAACTGACAGGACATGTGTCTACCATCACCCCATATCCAAACACTGAGGTTTGAGCTTGGCTCAGGCATCTCTGAAAATGCCAAATGTGGATTTCCACAAACACAGAGAAATGGATCCATAGCTGCTGTAAACAGAATAAAGGTGCATTGTTTAAAGTTGCCTAGCAAACACACACAGTAAATCATAGATGCCTTGAGAAGAAAGCTGCAGACTTGCCTGACAAACATTATGCACATGTTTAATATTAAGTAAGTGAGAGTCACACCTTCAAACAGGACACTCAGAAGCTTAAAGTTAAGTAGCAGCCCAAGTACTTGAAGGACAGATGTCTCAGCCCGGTAGCCTCTTTTTATACTGAAAACTAATCCACATTTAGACCTTAGATATCTCTGTAATAATTCAAATTGGGCATTTCCAGACAGACTTCTTATTTTGTTTTGTTTTCAAGGGTAACAATAAAAACATTTTAAGCTCCCCTCTAATTGAATTCGACTGATTTGCTTAGGTCTACCAGTGCAAGTGAAAACAGAACAGAACCTAAGGGTTCATCCAGTCTAGGTTACAGTTAAAAAACATATGTAAAAGTCAGTGTTTCTAACAGGCAGTTTTGAAATAGATGGTCAGTTTATACAGCAAGCCCTCAGCCCTGCTCTGGGGTGCCTGGCCACGCAGAAAACAAATGCCAAGTCACCTCCTGTCCTGAGGATCTATCAGAGTTGGACAACAAAACACACTGGCAGCCCCCAAAAAGTGCAGATGTCTTCACATCCAGTGATGCAGCACCCAGTTTAGGCCTTAGCAGAGGCACAGAAGTTGCATTCCCACCTGCGGAGGTGTCCGGCATATGCTGAGCTCTGGCTTGGTGCAGCTGCATTGCTCATGGCAAGTGACTTGGTGAGTTTGCAATTAGCCAGGTCATGTCTTCATCGGAGCAGAAGACTGAACTGTAGACATGTCAGGATGAGAAAAGGCAATACAAAAGAAATGAATGGCAGTGGTGTTGGTGGTGGGAAAATAAATAGAGAAATGAGGAAGTAAACGAATGGAGAACAGAAGTTTAAAACATCAGCTTTCTCTGGTTTCCTAATTAGTACAATTCTCTTTGGGTTTGGGGTGTCACTGTTAGTTTTCTGTTTGATATGGGTTTTTTTTTAATGTTGTTGCATCTAATTTTGTTTCCAGAACAATCTTCTATATGGTAATAAAACACTTCTGCATTGTTTGTTCCTGAAAATGCTAACTTGATTTTTACAGAAGGAAGGGGACAGCAAGAAGCACAACTCTTATTTCACAATAAGTAAAGCTCTCCTGCTGGGTCTCTGTTCATGATAATATACTATGGGAAAAAAAGGACTACAAACATATTACTAGCAGTATAATAAATAGCATGTGCAAAATGTACGGTATCATAAATACACTACAGGGACTACTTACAGAGTCTCTTCCACTCCATAACCATCATCAACCGTCTTCTGTGGTTTGGCACGTCAAATATTTGCTATGTACTTTACCATTTTAAAAGCACTGCAAATCCTTGGCTGGACACCAAACAAATGCTGTACATTATTTTGTCAATTGTTGCCTTGTATATTCAACATCTGACCTTACCTCCCCCTACAGTTCAATGTGTAAAAATGCCAATAAACTACATGATGTTTATTTCCAGTGGCTTTTATTATTAAATGGGTCTGTCACACTGACAAACCAAGGATTTCTCTTTAAGGGGAAGTCTCAGAGGAAGGACTTTGGAATTATATTTAAGAATCACTTCTGTGAAAGAACTGTTTTGCAAGTTGTGTAAGCACATACAGCTCCGTATCTGAATAATAATATAGTACTTCTTGCACTGTTGCAGAAGGGCAGACATACAAGTGATCTTTATGCATTCCTTAAATATATCATTGAGGAAAACAACAGTATAGACTAATACACATACATAGCCCAGATACAGCTATCTGCATAGCTAAGGGGAGAGGGAGGAGACATTTCAGGCAGGTAAGATGGGGACACTTATCCTTGCCAGAAGCTTGGCTGGACAAGAAGATCTCTGAAGCTGAATTCCAGAGCAGTTCCCCATACTGAAGGTGGATCAGTCCATCTCCTAGCGTGCTGGACAATCTGTAAGGGCTTTCTCACGCCTTTCTGCCTCCGATTAGTCAAGGGAATCAGCACCATTATAAATTACAGAATACTATATCATAGCCAAGAGATGAGTAGAAGAATAATGAAAAAAATGAAAGCAGTCCAGATGAATGGAAATACAGAAGCAAAAGAATGACATCCTGACTGTACATGGACTTAGAAATGAGACTGCTAACAAGGTTACAAACAGGTAATTATACGTGGGTACAGGTCTGTTCAACTCAGTTGAAGAGTTATTGCCAGGTTACTGAGTACAACCTGGATGTCAGGAGCAACCCATCATGAGTAGGAACCAGATACTGAGATGATGTCAAGTGGTCCCTGGCTCTGATCAGTAACAGGTGATTAAAAAACATACTGGAGGGTTATCATGGTTCCATCCATGTGTCCAATTTCTTATCACCACATCAGACATTTTCTTACCACCTCTAAAAGACCTCCTCTGTTGGCCTGGCCTGGAATCAAGCTGGAATCTGCAACAAGATGATTTATTGATTTCACTGAATTTCACTGAATTTTTAGAGTTGGAAGGGACCGTAGAGATCATCTAGTCCAACTTCCCCTCCAAAGCAGGATTACCCATAGCTAGAGCATGTTACTCAGGACTGCAACCAGGCAGGTCTTGAAAATCTCCAAAGAAGGGGACTCCACAACCTCCCTGGGCAGCCTGTTCCAGGGCTCCGTCACCCTCACTGTGAAGTAGTTTTTCCTCATATTGAAGGAGGTTGAGTGGAACCTCCTATGTTCCAATTTATGCCCATTACCCCTTGTCCCCTTACTGGCAACTGCTGAAAAGAGTCTGGCTCTCTCCTCCTTCAAACTACCCTTTAGATACAAGCAAATCCCAAACTCTTCATTCCACACTTCTTTTAATGTAAATTTCCTGTAAATAAGAATGAATTTGAAGAAATTTACAGGGGAGGTATAAAGAGGCATATTTTAAATTAAAAAGTACAGTCCAGGTTTTATTCTGAAAATTAATATCAGGAAATCAAAACACACACAGCATACATAAGGATGATACAAGAACTATTATTATTGCTATTATATGCCAGTCATACTGTCCCTAAAAAACCTTGTCAGTTCTCATGGATTTGAGTTCCTATGGAAACCGCTTTTATTAAGTACTCGTTTTAAAAAACTGTTGTTTAGCATATTCTGGTTCCTCCTAGGTCACTGGGTTTTTTTCTGAGATATGTTAACAGCTAATAATAACAGCTCCTGTAGTTCAGTACAAACATTTAGGATTTTGTGCTCTCTCATGGAAGAGGGCACATCTAATCATTACATTAGCAAAGCCTTTATCTCACCATCCTGAAATGGTATCAGTGAAGAATATATGCTCTAGGACATCTAGTTGTCTCTATTTGTACTCCATTCCAATCTTTCATGAGAAAGTGCATTCAGAGCTAGTACATTTCTGGAACATTTAAATTATCCCTGTCCTACATGACATAATCTTTCCTAAAGGTCAGTTGAAATTTAAAGCTTCCCATTCCTTTCCCCTCAGATTGTATGTAGATCTGCAAAGACAACTGTATAATTTTTTAAATAAATTGGCCAATTTAGGTAGAAATATGGCCAATTCTATTTACAGGTTGATACATATGCACCAAAGATTCACCTCGAGTCTTGGTTTTAGCTATTTAACTCAAGGAAAGTAGCCGCTCTATCACTCTTGTTAGCAGATTGATTACAAATGGATTCTTGCCAACGCTAAACTGATCCAGTGTGAGGATGGATGTTAAGTCCAGATATTTCTTTCAGGAAACTGTTTTCTTCTGTGCCAGCAGCTAAGTTTCATCTCCAAAAAATATATGAATATCCAGAGTTCAGTTGCAAGGATAAGTTATAAACCCAGAACCAAAAATTACCTGACACTGCAATGCGTGACTGCAACTGAAAAAAAAATAAATCATAGCTTTTGAGAAGAACTTGAAAGTCACCTCAAACCGTGTTAGCACTGAACCCTAAGGATGGTCCGTGTCTAATAAAAATTGTCTGCTATTTCACCTCCAATTAAATATTTCTTAAGCATGTTGCAGTATCTTCCACATTCTTTTGAGAATTAATTCTCATTTCAGTGCTTCAATATGTCAATAAATATTCAGCATACTGTCAGCAGGAAGGTATTCCTCAACCACTTACTAGCTTCTCTACAGTCCTTCTGCAGGCAATTTTACAGAAAGATTTTGGGCTCTCCAGTAGTAGTAGTAGACTTTTGGCTCTACAGAAGTCTGCAGTCTTAGTTAAGAAGCAGCAAATATATCCAACAACACAAGACTGTAAAATGGAAGACAAAGAAAACTTTGAAGACCACTAGATTTTGAGGTCCAAAAAGACATCTGACTGTACAATACAGGCCTCAGAGTTTCATCCAGGTACTTTTGCACTGAGCCATAGAATCTCTGTTTGAATAAAACACATCTTCCATAAAGGCATTTAGTCTTATTTAGAAATGTCAAGAGAGAGAATTCACTTCTCTCCTGGGTAGTTTGTTCCAGCGGTTTACGCCATAACATTTCCAGAGCCTACAGAACGAAGAGGTGTTTTCTGCATTTATATCATTCCAACACTCATCTATACAGACATAACTTCATTAAAGTCAACAGACCTCAATTATCACTGATTTAAGCCAAAAACTTTAAGTTCCATTGACTGACTTTACTTTGAATATCACATAACATATTTTTCAAGCCAAGAACCCCCAATATGTTTACTTGGGAAGATGTGTACCAATTTCACACTCTACACTGACTCTTAGATAAGGACTGAAGAGGTTTGGATGTGCAGACAAGGTGTAAGTGTGGATCTTAAAAAAATAACTCAAAAAGACATGGTCAACACCTCACTGGCAAACAAACACATGATGGGTCAGGTACATTTGTTGAAAAACTGAATGATCTATATGTGGAGGTTACCATGGAACAGAGAGCACAGTGGAGGGTGGTTCTCGGTGTAAGATCATCCCTTTCCTCTGCTTTGAAAATCTCTCCCCATCAACCATCTTATTTAAGTGAACTCATTTTGCATTATCTTTCTTCAACATTTTCTTACAATCTCTGTCTTCACAATGTCATTGATTACATTGTAACTATGGATGTCACAGTCTCTTCAGGTGTTTGCAATAAAGCTGTTGCAGTAAATGGATGTATGGAGGTGGAGTCATCGTAATCACGGTCAGCAGTAAGCACTAGGCAACAATTCAGAGCTACTGCTACTGCAAGCACCTCCTGCCACAATAACTGCTACAGTGGCAGTCAACTCCTACTTGTTCTTTGCAGGTGGCCTTCTGAAAACAAATGGAAATGGTACTGCTTCCCTGTAGAGAAGCCCCAAGTAACAGCCCTTCCCATCAGCCAAAAAGCTTCAGTTCAGCTGAGAAGGGGAAGAGTTAAAGATTGGATGGTGTTTGCTGGATATAAGAATGGGAGCACAGGGAAGCAAAGGCTCATTAGCAAAAACAGGTGGAATGGAGAGGGCTGTGAGGGAAATTAATCTAAAAACTTACGTCATGTCATCTTCATTTAAGTTAGTCAGATCGCCTGCTGCAGGCTACAACATTTTTCTTATTAAATTATACACAACTGGGAAACAGCCCTTGGGGGTATTTCTGGAGCATGGTACGATACTGCTACAAGGTGCACTATGTCTGGGTTCACAGAGAAAATTAACAGGGAGACCAATATTGCAAACACAGGCTCCACCCTGTCTACTATGGAAGTAGTGTTATTAAGCATTTCTTCTGGCACCTCATAAAACTCTTCTGCTGGGAATAGGCTTGGGGAGAGCAATTTTTAACACCTTAGTTGTGACTCCTACTGAGTACTTCTCACTGGAAGTTCACAGAGCGTCTTGTGAAAGATAAATTACACTTTCCCATTCTTCTTAAGGGCAAACCTTAAAAATATTTGTGTTAGGAATGGCCTTTGTCTACCCTTTGGTATTAAGAGGAGTAAGAGGACTATTCTGATGTTGAATGTAAAATCAGTACTTGTAACTCTAGAAATTTCCTTGCCATTTTGCCTTTAGACACAAGATGGCAGTAAGAAATTCATTTCAAGCATTTGCTCCCATTAATTTAAGAGTTACCTGGCAGTAAATGGTCAGTATGTGGGCTTGGTTATTGCGACTCTTTGATGGTAGTGTTCAAAAATGCTCCTATCCTTGCACTGCTCCCCTCCTACTCATGACCCTGAACTCTGCTGTTAGCTTTAGTATAACAAGCAAGTACCTATTGCAGTGGGTACACAGCCACACACCAAAAAAAAGTATTTCAATATCCAATGCAGAGATCTAAGGTGTGCTAAACATAGCTCTTCTAGTGGCCACAAGTCAGTAGAAAACACATTCAATAAGTCTTACCTTAGTATGCAGCCTTTTCTTCCTAAGTTCATTAATACTTGTGGAACATCGATAATTTTTGCTGATAGGAGAAACTGCTCCAAGGATTCTTAAGTTCAAAGACGTGCTCTAAAATTAAAGATTATGAACCAAGCTTGCCACCTACAACAGACTCAGATACTCTACAAACCAAAGAAAAACACATATAATATCACATAGATCATAGTGCTTTATATGAATTTAAAGGATAAAGCAAGCTAAAGAGGACCCAGAGCATACACTCAGAGCTGGTATGCTTCTGGAGCAACATTCCTCATGTTGCAAGTAAGCCAGATCTGCAATGAATGTTGAAGTGATACAACTAAAGCACACTGAGTAAAAAAATCTAAGAAACTCTAATAAAGGTATCCATATATACATCTATTTTTATCTATCCACCTCCTATATGGATTAAACTTCCTGACAAAGAAGACATAGATTTTAATTATACAGCCCTTAAAGTAATGTATGCCTGTCTACTTTATTGCATATTTCCATCGTCTTCTTTTTTTTTTTTAAATTTCTTCAGACTGTTAGCAATTAATATTTTTTTAAGTGTCTTGTTAAAACAAAACTGTTCGGTCAGTCTGAAAACGCACATTTAATGCTTTAACATCTAGAACAAATATATGGTGCTTCATAGTAGCCAGATATTGCACTTGACATTACAAGGACACACAGCTATTATAATATCTTGTTTGGGACACATGCGATATACAAGCATAGAGAATATTTGGCCTTCTATTAAAGCTTGTTACTGTTTTTCCCCTCAGAATTACATATCTGTCTTCCAAAAAAAACATCTTACAAGATTAATGAATATTCTCTTTGTTAAAAACTTTCATATTCTCTGTTCAAGAGGAACACTTTCCAGCTAGTAATTAATCTGCACTATGGTTCAAGGACAGAATTATTTACTTATAATGTAGGAATGCCGGAGATTGAAAACACATTTCCATCAGGATACTAACAATAATGAGAGGGGTGGTGAGGTCTGAAAAACTCAGGTGAAATTCTTAAAATAGCCACCAAAAAAATGTGTTTGCCTATTTTCCCTTACTAACATTGAAGTTTTAACTGGGCTTTAGTTAAGTCTGTCTTACCCTAAATAAAACTGCAATGACCCCAAAAATTACCTTTTTTTTTTTTTCCTGTTGGAAGCAATTCCAATGTTCTCATCAATACTATGAAAAGGTGCAGCCTCACATTACATGTTCAGATGGAAATCTGTTCTTCTTTTCTTCAGGAATGTTTTTTCTAGCATAATATTTTAGAGATCCTGCACTTACTCTTTTCTATTCACTAAGTTCTGAAGAGCTTCTCATTTGAGCTGCATCTGAATAGCTGAAGACTGAATTGCACTTTTAACTTTTTTCCAGATAGCAATTCCTATTTTAAGAACACTTTTTTTCATCTGCTATATACCGTGTTTACTTCAGAAAGTGAACTCCGCAGGGGTAAAATCCCTCTCAGTAATCTAATTACAGCTAACAAGTTCTCAGGGCCAAGAATTCAAGACCCTATTGTCTTTCTGGCATGACAGGCAGATGTTGTTGTGACCTTAAACGTTCACACCTTCTTCTGGTGAACTACAGGCAAATGCTGGAAGCACAGATGTCATTTTTATTTTACTTCATGGGAAACAAATCATAGCAATTCCCGTAAATTGCCACCCGATTCTGGGGACACCAAGGTTTTTTATTAACTTCCTTAAGCTGCAGACCATGGAAGAAGCACAGAGCTGCTCCAGGGATGCCTCACACTTTCAGACAGTCAGTTTTCCACTGATGCAGCACAAAGCAGTGGGACTGAGGGGAAGAACCACGGCCAAGAGGTCTAGCCAGTATCGCATCTGCTGGGAGAGCAGAAAGCTGTCAGACCTTTCCACATTCCCAAGCAATTCTGCATTTGGTACAAAGCCTTCCTCCACTGAAGTGAGTAGATATGAATTAGAACAGGATGAAGCTATAAATTACATAATTTATAACCTCAGCTGAAAATGTAAACTTGGTAGTCTCTTTTCCTTCGTATATATTTTTAAACAAATTTACCTTGAATATGCTCAAATATTGTTAGTATGTGCTTCCCATGAACACTCAAGGAATCATATGGTACAAATACTATGTATAAGTGAGCTTCTAAACTGACACACAGGCATTGATAGGAAAACTACATGATGAAAAATAGTGCCAGGCACTCAAAAGTTTATCCAATTTGGTAGCAGAAATTGTGTTTACTGTATACCAGAAATGAACCAATTAGAGTTAAACTCCATTTTCAAATTTATCTGAGTCAATATGCGCAGAGAAATTATCAATATCAATCAATTTTAAAGTAATTTTCTGATTATAAGGTTTTTTAAATCTGAGTAAGGAATAATTCAAATTAACTGCTTTGATCTTATACTGAAGTAAACTCATTTATCAAATAAATTATTCATTGCAAAATTACTCATTCTGTTCTGCCAATACATATCATACAAACAGACTGAATTACTAGAATTATGGCTTGAGAAGAAACCTTGTCTGATCTTAGCTTCCAGTTTCAGCAAAATCACTTAGTCAAACACAGAACCTCAACATAGAGGCTATCATTAGGATAATGTCATGTATCAAAGAAAATAAATGTAGTCTGAAGAAACCACTTAACCTAACAATACATCTTTAACTAAAAACAATTAAGGCAGCTTAAAAAAACCCAAGTGATATGACACCATTGAAATAATGGGCTGTTCTGGACAGAAAAGGGTATTATAAATTTTTGAAGAAGGAGACATTTATTACAGAGAATAGATATTGTCAGCACAAGAGTTTTGAAAACTGATATGAAATGTTGCAAGCAAGTAGGAGTGTCTAATTTGGACTGCAGTTTGAGACTGAGTTACTTTAAAAACTATGACACACAGAATTTAGTATTAACTCTTTGAATTCCTTTCTCCTATTCAAGTACATCTAGTGAACTAGATTCATCAATGCAGATGACCTGTTACAGAGCTGATATAACATTATTTTACTGGAAAACAGCAATCTCAAGCAACTCAATAAATAGTGAATATGGAAAAAAGCATTATTTTTTCAAACCATAAGACATCATTAAAGATTTATGATATTTTAAACAGGAGTCACCCCTTAGCTATTTAGTGCGTGGTATAACTGGCAAATGTGGTTCATTTGATTTTGTCTAGACGTTTTATATTTAAGTGATATAAAGACCGTTCAAAATTAAATAAAGACTGAGTTGCAGGCACACAGTAAAACTCAAATACCAAACAGGTATTAGTTTCAAAAAATACAAGTATTTACTACCAGGAAAATTGACATTGAGATAATAATTGAAGAAACTAATGTGGCCATGGAATGATCCACAAACATTTCATGTTTTCATTCAATCTTCAGCTCTTAAGAGTCCTGTGGTTTCTAAAGAATTAGAAATTTCATTTAAAATAAAATAACTAAACCTCTAGCTTTCATAACTGTGAAAAAAGTTTCACAAAATGAAAATGAAAATAATGTGTTTTAAAAAATTTAAAATCAGAATGCAAGTAAAATTAAATAATAATATGTTAGGAAAATCACTCTCATATTTATATTGAGACTAACTTGATTTATGTTTTTTAATGTCTGCTACACAGGTTGCTTTGAACTGACTGAGGAACTTTCATTTAATATAACATTACATCATTAATATAATACAGTATTTCTTGAAAGACAGTGTTTAATAAAAAGTGGAACACATACTAGACAGTGAATTTATTTTCACTATCGTATGATGGTTCTTCTTGTTAAATCTTAATTGAGGAAGACACAGAACAAAATTATCCAACAGAGAGTACTGTCTTATGTCCAAGTGCATTTGCATTAAGATTTAATACAACCATTGTGGAAATACTTTTCAATGTATTAGAAAACTTCTTTAAAATTAGGAGCTGAAAAAAATACTATGCATTATGGCATGTGTGTATAATTGTAATTTATATTAACACCCTTATCCTGTTATTCAAATCCTTACACAATAATACCTTACTCTACAAAAGTACCACAAAAATTACTACATCTACAGAACTGGGAAATACACTAGCACTACTGAAGTCAACAGCTGTTTATCCAGAAGCTTAAATGGAACCAGGGAAAATAAGATTTACAAAAATTAGCAATTGATAGATCCCTCTGTATCAAACATATTTTAATATCACACTTTTCTTGTGGAATGTTACTAAAATCTGAAAATTTGCTGTTGCTAGGGTAGAAATACAGTATCAGCTCCATCTTATCTAAGGTGACTAAATTAAATAAGTAGATAGAAAAATAAACTAATCAATAAATAAATGCTGAAACATTTCAAGCCTGTTCCTATCAAGGAAAATCCAGAAACTATTCTGTTAAATATGTAAGTCTAAACATTTCAATGTACAGTGACCATTTTAAAAATAAGTAGTTCAAGTGCTAGGCTTCAAGGAACAGCAAATAAGCAACGAAAAACATCAGATGAAGGAAATGCAATTAAAAAAATACTGTAAACCAGCCAAAATTATATAGTCCTAATTCAATGAGCACAGGAAGATATTGTGACAGACAGGCATGTACTATTAGAAGCAACACACTTCATTTTGTACAAAGTGTTCCCTTGGCTTGTCAGTGTGTAAAGAACAAACACCAACCAGGAGTCTTATTCACCAGATAAGGAATTGTGTTACAGTTGAACTGGATTAACCACCAACTGAAGAATTTGATCCAGGAAGCTGAAGATGCTTGGAAACCAGATGAGTGAAATGAGAACAATTTTTAAATATTTTAGAATAATTATACTCAAAAAAAAAATAATAAACAAGGATAAAGGTAGAGGAATAAAAATTACTTCTATTCTCTGAAAAATAATTTCTTCACTAAGAAAACTAGAAGAAACATTATCTAGACATTATTGCTATAAGACAGGTATACAACTCTGTGGAAAAAAGCGACTGCCAATAGCTCATTTTCAAACTAGAATAATATGCCTGAGACGGTCTCAGCACAGTTTAAGTGATTAATAACTCGATGGAACAGGAAATAGTCCCAAAACCTCGGCAAAGCACAGAAGTGGAAGAGACTGCAAGCAATTTGAAAGAGAAGATTCAACATAAGTGTGATAAATCAGTGGGGGGAAAAAAAGGAATGAAATCATTCAGACGAAATTTTATATAGTGCAAAGTTCTGCATTAGAGGAGAAACTCAAATATACAGTAACAAAAAGGGAAGGCTGGAAAAGAAAGGACTGGGTAAGCTGGATCACAGACCGAATATGAGTCAACCGCAGATGAAGGTTTCAAAACAGAATAATATAATTCTGTGTTTTTTAAAAAGAAAGCTCTACATAAAACATGGAAGGAAATTATCCCACTCTACTAATGACTGGTAAAGCCTCTGCTACATCTATTTTTGTCTCTCAATTTTAAGAAAGATGTGGTAAACTGGAAACTGTCCTGAGGAGAACAAAGAACAAGGGGAAATTTATAAAATGTGACCTATCAGGAAAAACAGAAGACTGAAAACAGAATGATAAACATCAGCCAATGTTGACTTTAAAATTTTTAAAGTCATCACTTATCCTGTTTCCATCAAAGGATGGCAAGAAGTAATCAGCTTCATGTGTGACAGAAGACTTAGTTTAGATGTTATGAAAAGCCTTTCTAGCTGTTAGAGTAAAGCTTACACAGTTAAAGAGGCTGCCTTAAGGTGGGTGCAAGAAGGCTGGTAGTGGAGAGAAGTAGCCCCAGGGCATGTTGTGGCATGAAGCAAAATATTTTCAGCTGCAAATGAAGCTGTAACTGCATTACACCGACCATACAGGTTTATAGTCAGTCCATAGCAATCAAATGCATCGGACAGTAGCAGCAAAAGATACAGCAAAACTCCCCAAATAAGGCATAAGGATATTAAATCTCTAACCTTGAAGCTGCATGAGAAATATTTACTTGCGTCCATCTTGGTATTCTGGCCAACCAGATCTGTTTGGATTTGTAAATAGTCTAGCTAAAACAAGCTGTTTTTCTTAGTAGCTGATTTTAAAGTTTCCTCTTGTGAGGAAATTTTCTTGTTTTGCAGATAAAAATCAAATATATTTTGAAAAGACTGTCTACATCCATGGGGGCAGAATAATATTTTGACAGAGGAAATGCCAATGTTTCTCTGCTTCATTCTCAGCCAAAGTCACTCACCAAGGTATGGGAGGTGGTAGGGGAAGGTCAGGCCTTTGGATTTACGTGCATTTTGGCTAAGATTCTTCCTGGCTTGAGAAGGTTATTTGGGAACTTTTGGCTTCAACAAACAGAGATATTATCTATGATTCTCTTTGGGTAATCAGTTTGCTTAGTGCTCTTACAAATGTGGAAGACTTTTTCTTTTAAAGAGATATTGCTTGACAATCTGACCAGGCTCATCTCTTTTATAGCCCAGTGATCTGGGCTATAGTCACTGCTGAAGTGTTGTACTGAGCACACTGAAGTGCAGGATGCTCTTTGGGTGACAGGAGTCCAGGATCTCCTCAGAATTAAAGGTATTATCCAGTCTACACTCAGCAAATAGTATCATCATGAGGTGACCCACCTTCTTCACAAGAGCTATCGATAAGATTGATTTTCAAGTTGCTGCTCCACTCTAGGATGGCAGAGTATGGCATTGGTCAGCTGCTACTCAGCCTCAAAGCTGAGGTGTCCCAGGGTGGCACCTGGCTAGTGTTCCTTCTGACACATAACAGGATCTGAGTGCCCAAACTGCTGGACTATAAAAGCCTTACTCAAGAAATCAGCTGCTGGTGTGCAGTCCCACCCTGTCCCAGCACAAAACCTCCCTCTGTCCCCATTTGACCTAGTACATTAGAGAGGATGAGAGGGCTTTTGTCAGATGCCTCACCAGATGCCGCCAGATGTTGTCAGATGCCTTGCCAGAGTTTACCCTGCAGCTGTTGGGCTGTCGCAGCTCCTTCTCTAACCTGCTCCTGACACGGTGCCATCGGATCCCACCCCTCTCTTGGAGCAGCTTCTCCAGGTTCAGTCAAAGCAGAAGCTTTCAGCACCAGACAGTAAAACTTTGGGCATCAGAGTGCAACACAGGCACAACAGCAACAGTCAAAACAGACTGACAATTTCTTAAAGCATTCCACCTAAGAGCAGGAAATGACTATAAAAAAGCACTGAGGCACTGCATCAGCAAAAGGTTCAGAGATAAAATAAACACTGTAAACATAATACAGCCTTTCATAGCAGGAGAAAGACTGAGGGAGGAGGAACAGTACAGCCTTTGCTGTTTTGACTGGCATCACTGCTTGTCTCGCTCTGACAGGTTGCCAGGTTAAGGTTTTGTTTTGAATCAGTCATTTCCCTTTGAACAGTGGCAACTGTTACCATTGTTACCCTGTTACACTGAACATAAAACAAAATTTCCACCAGCAGCTTTCCTACCATATGTTTATTCTAAGAGGCAGCAGGCATCTAGGATTTGGTAGCAATCACAGCTAGGAAACATTTGCAGGACCTGTCTCAACAAAATAATTACCTCAATCACAGTAACATCGTACAGGAGAAGACACTGAATTCACAACTGTTGTCCGTGAGATCTAATCTAAGAAATCTAATAAGGTTGTGATTTTTTTCCCCTTTAATTATCAAGATATTATTTCAATAATCATCCTTCCAAAGCACAAGGCACACACTTGAAGCATTAGCCCTGAAATACTGTTGAACATGTTTTAACTGCAAAATTATTTAACATATTTTCTTGAAACACTTTCTGCTTTGTCTCTGCAATAAATCTAGCCACATCCTGGTGAAAGTAGTTTCACATAGAAAAGTGATATGAGGGGCTTAAAACATGGTTTCATAAAGGTTTAATATTAGCACAGCTTTAATTATGAAGACATTTTTTACTGTCCCCAAACTATCGTGATTCCCTAATTTCCGATGGAAAACATTTTAAGTGAGGTGATATGACCCCTATTTACTTACGATGTAGGATTTTTCCTCCTAATCCTCTAGATATGTACAAATAGATATACTGAAATCAATTAAATCTCTTTATAATAATACGGTACAGTTAAATCAGATTATTAAACAGTGCTTAGTAGTTTAGTTCGATAAATAACGAATGTTCTCTCTTCGCCTGAGCTCACAGAATGAATGGCAAAGTACCAGTAAGTTCTCACTCCTAAACAAATTAACTTAATATTTGGTAAGATAGTTAGAAGTTACCAGAAGTATTTGAGAATAGACTACCCATATGGTCTCCCGGACTTAAAAAAACCTGAAGTCTGATGTAATGTTGCAGGCATCGGATGATAGTTTATTAATAACAGCTTGTATTTTTGAAAGAACCTAAAAGACTTAGACTCCCAAATCCAACGGCCCTTTAAAGGGAAATTCTTGCTAAATCCCATAGGTTCTTTTGAAATCCCAGACATCATTAAAAAGTAGAAGAGGAGAAAGAAACTTCATTTTGACCTTGAAAGGAATCTACTGTCAGTAACGCCAGCTGCTTGATATTCAATGAATGAGGTATTTTTTTAATGAATGAGAATGTGTGGTCTTGTCCAATCCCAGAATTTACCCAACATTCACATTCACCCTCTTGTAGGTAAAATAAACTTCTTATATAAAAAAAAAAAGTCCCATGGTTTGTTTATTTATTATGCTGCAGGTAGTTAGATAATCACCATTGACTTATTTAGCTGCATTTCATTTTTTGAACATTAACAGGAACAGTTTATATGTGTGAGATTTATATCATGCTGAGACAACTTTCACAAGATTAAGAAACCATAATGTGAAGAAGGCACATTTTTTTTTTTTTAGGTAATACAAGGTAATTTTAGAAGGTAATACAAACAAGGCAAGGATAGGGGAGTTGAGCCTTTCATGAAGTATAGATGTAGAGTATCATTACAAAAAATAATATAATATATATAGTAACAATATAATAATAAATTTATTTTTTAAGAAAAAAAACCCCACAATCACAGAAGAATAATCAGACAAAAATCACTGTTATGGCAATCTATCTGCCTCAGTATGGTTTACCTGTCCTTGTTTTAACAAGTAATTGGTTATTTTTCAGTGCCAAGTGATTTTTTGGGCATGGAAGTTGTTGCCTTCAGCATTTCTGCTGGAGAGAAGGAGCTATTAAGAAAAATTACTGGGAAAAAAGATTACAAAATAAACTAAAAGATTGTATGAGAAAGGGGCTAGTCTCCACTTTTAAAGGAATACAATACAAGAAAGGAACTCTTTTTCCCTATTTACTTCCCCTCTATTTGTTTTCAAGCTCCCAGAGGACATCAGAAAAAGCACCACAGAAAAAAGTAAGAGGTGAGAGGCAGAACACGTAATAGATGTTAAGATATGCACAGGAAAACACAGAAGTGAAAAACACACAAATTATATTCAAGGTTTTTGATTTGTTTTCTTTTATTGACTTGTGCTGAAGACTAACGAGCTTTTCATTACATCACATTATATGTAATTAAAGTGTGTTACAGTTGCAGATTCCGAACAACTGATGTAGTAAAGCAAGTTGTTGGAAAATATGTATAAAGGCATTTGGGCTGAAGTATTTGTATCTTTTAACTTAATAACATTCAGTTAAATACAATCTGACAGCTTCCTTATTAAAAATATGAAGTGTTGTAGGACATCCTGCCTCAAGAACTCCTCAAATGTAAAATAAACAGTATGTAAAGAGGACACAATTTACTCTCTCAACAAAATGTTCCCATCTTTTGGCTGAAACAAGGAAGCTGTATAAAGTTAGCTGCATGTCCCAATAATCAAGGGAAGGAGCTGGAAAATAACCCTGCCAATTGAAACTGCAGGAGTTCTTTTGGCCAATGTAGTGTCAACACAGTGTCATTTTGGCCAACCAAGTGGGCTCTTGGAACAACAAAAAAAAATATGTAGAGTTGTCAAAAGTGCTCATGAATAGATATGACCAAATTTTCCGAAGGCAGAAACCCTTTTCAAGCAGACAAAGAATCATCATGAATTATACACCTGTATTTGCCAAAATGCCACATGCAAATGTCTGAGGACAAGCGGATGGGAAGAAAAACAAAAAACAAACCAGTGGAAAATGTCCAGTAACCACTTTTTTTCACAAAAAGAAGTACATGAGGAATTTTATGTTCTCCGGCATTCTGGAGGTCAAAACTTCCAAATATACAAGAAGTGAAAATCTGTACAGATGTAATCCATGATATGAATTGCCAGCTTGGATCTCCACCAGCAATTAGCACGTAATCTAACCTCGGTGTTCAGTTGTAACAATTGCACTTGCAAACGTGAGCACAAGCTTTTGTGAGAACAAACCAGTCATTAAAGACAGTGTCAAAAGTGATCATAAAGTGCCAGAATTTTCTGATGCAGAATTCTTCTAAAAGTTGCTGATAACACTGGGAGAAATAACATCTATTGAAGCCAGCAACCCTTCTTGCAGCTACTTAACTGGAGGGTTGCCATCCAACTATGCCTGATAGTTGGGATGTCAGAAGTCTCTGGATTTAGGGGGTGAAACTAAACATTACTTTAATCTTTTATTTCAAATTTATTTCTACTTTGGTGGACCCTCTATACCTTCCCAAACCCCTTAAATGAAATAGAAAATTGTTGACTGAGTCAGAAGATGTCTGGCAGACTTAATGGAATAGACTGATGGTGTTCTATGAAATCTGCTCCACAGAGGAGCATTACCTAGCTCTCGTCAGAATAAGACAGCTGTTCAGTCAACTGGAATGAGCAGTCAGAGGTGTCTGAAGAAATCAGAAATACAACAAATGCATATTGCCCTCAGCTGAATCAAAAATGGCCTTTCCTGGCAAAAAGCCAGGTGTTCAAAGAAAAAGGTTTGCCAGATGAAGATTGCATGTCTCTCTAGCAGTTTCTCCCTTGGGACATTTCTTTGGATCAGGGAAGGAGAAGGTTTGTCAGCATATACTCTACGTCTACAAGCAGCTTTCTGAGAAGTGTCAGCCAAGATGGCTTTGCAGCTTGCTTGAGATTTACATTGAATAACACTGCTGCCAAATCAAGATTCTTGACTTTGTACACTCTCTACAGGGGCTGTTTCTCAAACTGGAGGGAATAAGTTGTTTACATCCTTTTATGGTCAATGATAATATTTCTACAAATAATTTAACCTCTTGCCACAGGAAAAAAAAAATAATTTTTATGATTCAGGCCTGAAAAATACTATAAATAAAATAATATAATAAAAAAATATACAGGGAAGCATTTGGAGAAAATAGCCACTTAAAATGGCCTCTACCTGAGGGACTGATTTTATAAGATTTACTGGCATAACCATTCTGAAGAGCTTTAAACTAAGAGGTCTGAGGAAGAAGACTGAAAAAGAGTCATGTTAAACTCTCCAAACCTGATTTTATTACACAGGCAAAAGAAAAGTGGTTTAAAGTGTTCAGTAAAAAGGGAGAGAGAAAAAAAAAAAAAAGAAAAAAATCATCAGAAGCTGCAAAGATAAAAGTGTAAGGAGAGAATATAGGAGTAGTCATGGAGACAGTTCAGTTACTGAAAGGTTTATGCACAATCAAGTTGAAGTGGGTGAGGTAACAGAGGGGCAATTTAGCTGTTTGGAAATCAATGAAAGGCAGAAAGGTTACAAACTAGAGGAAGTGGAATGTGAAATCAGTAGAACAGTAGAACCCTAACAAGACATGGTGGAGTATCAGTCATGATTGGAATGTGGATATTAAAATACATGAGACTCTTCTAAAAGCCAGAAATAAAAACAGGACTAGAATACTGCCATAGTTTAATAAACACCACTTCTGCAAGTAAAAAAGTTGCAATAACATGGATAAAACTGAAGCTTTTAAGGTCAAAATCAATTTGAATGAAGGGCTGTAAAATGAACTAGGGTCAAAAGTTTGCCATTGCCTCACATGGGTCAAATTTGAACCTGGATGAGGACTGCATTAATATTTTGTTGGAGAGAAAGTGGCTATCAGAAATTGTATCATTGTGTGGACACATAAATTTCCCAGACATGGACTGGAAAAAATATGCTACCAAGTATGGTAGGACCCATTTATTCCTGAATATGATAGCCAACATATTTCTTCAGCAAGTGTACTGTGACTAATAAGTACCATTATAAAAATGGTTCTGGTCAGCTGGAAATGACAGATCAAGTGAAAGACCTGGGCATAGAACTTAATCACAAGATACTATGAGTCACCAGTACAATGATAAAGTGCAATGTGATACTAGCCCAAAGAAAAAGCAAAATATTTCCAATAGAAATAGGGACGTATTAATATCACAGTGCTCTGTGTTATTTTGTGGGCAAAGGTGAGTATAGACCTAAACACGTAGAAAGGAGGACTAGTCGTCCTTGTAGGGAACTGAGGGTCTACTTTGAGAGGAGAGACATAAAAAGGGAGCACAGACAAAATGTGGTTGCTCCTTATGAACTGTGCTAGCATGAGGTAAGAACTGGAGGACTAAACAGACAATCACGTTGGGAGGGGAATAAAGTGGCCTGAAATAATTTAGGAAAGAAAAAAGAACAAGTTTCCTTACAATCTGCTGCATAAAGTCTTGAAACGGTTTCCAGAAAGAAGTGCAGGAGCAAAAGTTAATTCATTGACTAATGATGAAGGACAATAAGGTTAGAAATGGGATTATAATGGTACAGTTAATCTCCAGTGCAGAAGACTCAAGCTAATGAAAAAATAGTAAATTTTCACACATAATCATTAAAAATGTCTGAGATGCAGCTTTTCATCAACAGATACCAAACCACTCAAACATGACAATTAACATAAGTGAAATTTAGCATATACTTAATACCTTGTGCTCTACACGCTGTACAAAGCAGTACTGATTTCTATCAGTCTAAGATATTATCTAATCTGTTGGGTTTTTTTTTTTACTTTTTTGCACTGTATTTAATAAGACCCACAAGATCTACACTACAGAAAATGTGGAAATATGAACCAAATCTATGTAGCATCAAAGAGTATCAAACAGCTCTGATTTACCACAATGCAAATTACATTTTTCAGTCCATTCTTTGTCTTCCACCTATCCTTTGTTTAAAACATGAACATTAAATAAAACAAACACATTCATAAAGCAGAGATGAAAAAAGGTGATTGCTTTAACATATATAGTTTATGCTATCTTTAAAAGGTCATAGAAAATTACATAATAAGTGTTTCTTTCTCCTCTTTTTCAAAGCCAAGTCCAATACTGTATGCAGCTCTCTGTGTGGGTAAAGTTTTCTTTTAGGTCTTATTGTCACAGAATGTAACAAAGTTTAAAAACACTAAAGACTTCATTTTGTTATCTTTGGTAGACCTGTGGAATGTACTGCTGCTAGTTGTCACTGAGTCAGTGGACTTCCAAAGTTAATGAATCATTTTATGACCACTAACAATTTCTGTAGCTATGCAAGACAGAGCAACGAATTCAGCATCAAAATTGCATTTTTCAATAAATAAGCTAACTATGCAGTCAGAAGGAAATTTCTTCACAATTTCAGCTATTCATTTTGCCAGATGGGTTTGGGGTTATTTCAGCTTTCCCTAACTGTAGGGGTAGCAGCTGCTGCTGTACCAGGACAAGAGATATGATATGGATTGCGTCTCCAGTGCGATAGAGTTCTCCTCCCTTCCATGTGGAATATGAGTCTTCCTTTATACTTCTTATATGTGGACTAAAATCAGCAAAGAAAGTGATGCAAAACTGACACGCTCATAAGAAAACTCAGGCTCAAGTTTATAGAGAAATAACAATATTTTCATCAGTAATATAAAAAGTTAAACAAGCTAATGAAATTACAGGACTAGTGCCAGAACCCCAATGCTTGTCTCCATGCCCTTCTCACCTCAGTTAAACCCAAATTGTCATCTTGATATAAACTTCCTCTCAAGCCTACATAAAAAATAGCTTAACCAGGTAATGAGGGGAGTTACAAAGCTTATGAACTCATTTGGAAAGAGTTCATATGGAACTTGCACATTACATGCATATTTCTGCATTTATACTAAGTAGGCACATGTGAAATACACAGCTGGATAGGAATGAAAGAGGAAGCAAAAAAGATGCATAAATTGGTTATGGTTTACACTTCCAGATATGCACACTTTTCATGTCCACTCCAGACACTTTTCATATCTGTAAACCACACCTCTTAAACCACATACAAAGCTACAACTATCATACTTAACTTCAGACTGCATTTTGAGGTACAAAAAATCACAAAGACAACTAACGGGCGCACACAACTTACCCTGAAAAACCAAGCTTTGGGAATTCAGGCTGCTTTGCAATGTACTCATGGAAAAGTGTAAAAAGTTTAGAAGATAATTCACAGGAGATGTACTCAACAGCATTCTTCCCTATTTCATCAGAACATGAAATCATCAGACACCACTGCCAAGGACAGTTTTGCTCTATCTGCCTGTGTTGGGCTCATCAGGAAATGTTTTGTACTGTTTTCATCTGGCAGGGCATGTAAGACAATGTGAAGGACTAAATAAAATCAGAACCATCAAAATACAAAACCTATCTGGCTAGACACCAAGCTTGTTTTCATTATTACAGCAAGGATGCTGAGATAAAAGTCCTAATATTTTGAGACATGCTTGTATTTTAACAAGTGGTTTAAATCAAACATTTGATTTAAAATGCATTTTTAAATCATTTAAAAATGCATTAGTATTTTCAAACTGGAATCAGCTGTCCATCTGGAAATTTCAGATTTTGTTTACCTATTTTCACAGGAATTTTGACACATCAAATACTTGGGGTTGCAAAAAATGACAATGCGTGTTTTGGCTACACAGTCTCTAGGTAAACATTTGTCAAATGAGGAATACTGAGATCAAAACAAGCTTGTGTGTGTGCCACTCCATAAGTTACATTCTTTCTGGCTACTGGACCAGATTTTATCTACTGCTCCAATACTGTTCCATAAGAAAGGCAGCACTCAGAAGGCTGCCAGTCCTACAGCACAAAAAGTTGCATTTGGAATGGCATTATAGGTATATAACAATAATAATCTTTCTAACATAACCAAAAGTAGAAGTAGCATCTGTTGAGATGGTTTTCACTGGTCTACACTGGAGATGAGCACAGGGGGCTCGCTATGAAATGATTCCAGCAAAGTGTTTGAAAAGAGAAGTGTTTGAAATTTTGTTTGGATACTAAAAATTTAGCAGAATTTAACTTATCCTAGCTGAAGGTGCGGGCTAAGAAGAAAGCCTTTAAGCATCTATAGCCACTGGGTTTGGCTTAGGAGTTGGGGCTCAAGTTGTGAAAGGAGTGAGTTCTGATGAAATATACACCCCAAAAAAAATGGAAATCCTTGTGACCAGCTGCTTCTACCATCTTAGATTTACAAAAGATATGCTAAAGAACCAAAGAGGAATTTAAAAGCAGTCAAAAACCAGAACAGTAGAAGAAGGTTTGGAGTTTGCCTGAACTTGGAAAGGCTTCACACACAGTACTTTTACGCTTGAGCCCTTCTACGGTTTAAGCGTGCTTGTCAATTTTAATTAGAAGTAAAAATAAAAATTTATTTTACCAATGACTCTTGAATTGTTATCTTAACAGCTGGGTAAAACATTTGCACTGAAATTAAGACCCACTGAAATGGGCCCTACATTCCAGGCTACACACGTTTATGAATCTTAGCCCATTCAAATGAAATCTGCAAGGCAGTTGTCCATAAACACAACAAGCTCCAAAAATCTCTCCTCACCCAACCTCTCTTACTCAATTAGTGCTTCAAATTCCTCTTCTTCTGCCTTCTCTAATACTCTTAAGCACTTTGTGCTTCCCAAAGTCACCTAATATAAATGTAAACCTGAAATATAGTGGAGACAGAGGACAAGATAACACAATGTTAGTCTGATTCCATTCCAAGCCCTGAAAACCAAGGCTAAAGGTTCATTTATCCAATGGAAAACAGAGATTTTCAAGATCAAGACAGCCCTAACCAACTCCCTACATCAACTATGGATAAGTAAAGTAAGGAAAGGCATTCACATGTATCCATTTTTATTTTTCAGGTGCATAAAATGTATGCACCACAATTCTCTGAAAATCTTGCAACAGACATCACACCATAATAAGCAGCCATCAGAAAATGACCAAGATTGTTAAAGGAATAATTTGTAAACTAACCTAAAAAAACTTTCACAATATTTTTAGCTTGAAAATGTAGCTGGGGTGATAGCAAAAAAAAGGACAAATAAGCCTTGAAAGTATTTAAATGTTTTCTCTGAGTATTTCTTCAACAAAATGGTTTGGTTTTTCTTTTCCAAAGAATTACGTTATTTTAAAATTTATCTCAATTTAATAACTCAATGTTAAAGAGAGGATTAAAAAAATTATATGAAATTAAGCATTTTGCTGCATAAAATGTTTCATTTAAGCAGAAATAATGTCTTATTTGCATTACATGCGGATTTTTCATTACAGTGGGATAAATAAAAATTTTTGACTCTGAGTTCATCTGAAATATTTTTTTTAATTTTTTAGCTCAGTAAGTGAAAAATTCATTATTCATATAATGGCAAAGTGAAAATATGCACTAATGGCAAAGTTTTAACTGAAAAGAAGAGGCTGGAACTTTCTACCAAATACAAATAATGTCTTAGAATTTTACAAAGTGTTACTCTCCCTATATGTGACATTCAGACATATATTCCAGGTCAGATATATAAAATATTGCATGTGCATATCAGGTAGTTTATATATCTTATAAGCTATGCATTACCTTACAATCTAACCTGAACCCCATCTGGAACTATCAGGATTGGGTCACACAGGAATGAAAGTGTTAATAAAGTTATGAACTTGATATTAAGTTTTACTACTGGAAGATCTGCCAGAAATTATGTTGTGTATTCTACACCACACAAATCATAGAATCATAGAATCTTCTAGGGTGGAAGGGACCTTCAAGATTATCTTGTCCAACCATCAACCTAAGTCTCACAAATATAAACACCCACACAACAAACAAAATGCAACACCATCACTAAACCATGTCCCCCAGCACCATGTCAACCCATCTTTTGAACACCTCCAGGGATGGTGCCTCAACCATCACTCTGGGTAGCCCATTCCAATGTCTGATAACCCTTTCAGTGAAAAATTTTTTACTAATATCCAGCCTGAACCTTCCCTGGCGTAACTTGAAGCCATTTCCTCTTGCTCTGTTGCCTGTGACTTAGGAGAAGAGACCGACCCCCCCTTCTCTACACCCTCCTTCCAGGGAGTTGTAGAGAGCAATAAGGTCTCCCCTCAGCCTCCTTTTCTCTAGGTTGAGTAACCCTAGTTCCCTCACCAGCTTAACAAAACTCTTCTCTGGACCTACTCCAGCACCTCAATGTCTTTTTTGTGATAGGGGGCCCAAAACTGGACACAGTACTCAAGGTGGGACCTCACCAGTGCTGAGTACAGGGGGATGAGCACCTCCCGAGTCCTACTCACGCTGCTGTTGGCCTTTCTGGCCACCTGGGCACACTGCTGGCTCGTGTTCAGCCAACAGTCGACCAACACCCCCAGGTCCTTTTCTGCCACACAGCTCTCCAGCCATTCTTCTCCCACCCAAGTCACACACCCAAGGCACTTGGCCTTGTTGAATCTCATCCCATTGGTCTTGGCCCATCGATCCAGCCTGTCCAGATCTCTCTGCAAAGCCTTTCTACCCTCCAGCAGGTCGACACTGCCACCCAACTTGGTGTCATCTGGGAACTTACTGAAGGTGCACTCGATCCCTTTGTCCAGATCATTGATAAAGATGTTGAAGAGAACTGGCCCCAGTACCAAGCCCTGTGGGACACCACTTGTGACCAGACACCAACTGGATTTAACTCCATTCAGCACCACTCTCTGGGCCCGGCCACCCAGCCAGTTTTTAACCCAGTGGAGGGTAGTCTCATCCAAGCCATGGGTAGCCAGAAGGATACTGTGGGAGACTGTATCAAAGGCTTTACTAAAATCCAGGTAAATGTCTGTCAAAAAGGCCAGAAGTAGCCAATAGAACAGATACTTTCTGTTCGGCATTAAACTTCCCCTTCAATCACACCATGCAATCCAGCTTGGTGCTAAATGAATATTGGCTATTATGTAATGAGGCTGAAATACTAAGGCAATAGATCAGAAACTATGAGGAAGACATTTGTTTTCTACTTCAAGATATTGAAAAGATATCCTATCTATTTTTTTTAATAGATAGGATATAAGATACACTGTCTTTTATATAACAGAAGAAATAAGAATGCTTTTATCATAGAATCATTTTGGTTGGAAAAGACCCTTGGGATCATTGAGACCAACCATCTACCCTACTCTACAAAGTTCTCCCCTACACCATATTATATTCATTTTCTCCCTTATACCATTTTACATTCGTTTTCTGAAGGCATTAGTTTCTGGTTTAACCACTCTCAAGAGAACAACTGCTGAAAGATCTCACCTGTTACAGTAATTGGCAAACCCAGATTCCTGGGTTAAACCTATAGAAACGTTTCTAAGTGTTTTGGTACACAAATAACACAGCATTTGAAATACCACCTGCAGCACAGGAGTTCAGCATTGCTGTGCTTTTTCACCGGCCAAAGCTACCTTACTGCAGATGAAGAACTGCCCTTCCAAGATGCTCTGGTTGTTCCACACAGCTCTGGCAAGTCCATCCAGCCACGGATGTGTCCTATCAAATCCTTTGAGGATATATTCTATGTAGATATATCAGCAAGTCACATAGCTCTTAAAATGATGGCTAAGAGATAGCATTCCTCATGTGCTGCAAGACTGTATTGATGTTCAGCCAAGCAGAAATTAGACATTTTTCATCTTGTTTTATATTATATTGCCATTCACCAGCACCAGCATTCAGCCTTTCCTTAGTCTGTGGGCTTCTGTAATTTTATTTCTTTACTGTAGTCTTATGGCAGGCTAATAAATTTACTAAAATTTATCAGAATATTCTCCTAATGACTGGCACTGAGAGGAACTTTCTGGAACTGGAAACTCTTAAGGACTTCTCCATGAAGATGATGAGCTTCTCAGCATTCTACAGACATACTTGTAAAAATACCTAGGCAAGAGGGATACTATCCAAAGTCAAGATTTAGTAAAAATAGAGAAAACAGAATCCAAAGAAAGAGCTTCCTGAATAGCAGCAGACTTAACACTTCACTGAAACAAGATTTCTATGATGGCACATGGCCGTGGTAGGGTCAAACACAAAACTTCATGTGGTTCAGAAAATAAGGGTACCTAATACAGCTGTCACTCCTTTCATGTTTCATCCTCACCTGAATACACATTCAAGTATATATTTTCCTAGTATAATACCACAGTCCCAAAATTCTTGCTATTTATTACAAGTCATTTTTTTGATAGATGCACAAAGTGAAACACACTATCAGATTTCACAAGAGCATATACCTCAGGATGGCTTTATATTGCAACATCCACACAATGCAGACAGGTAAATTATTTTGTGTCCTGCCTTTAAACTTAATAAATCACAATAGTAGAAAAACAAAACAAAACAACCAAAAAAACCCCACCACAAACAGTTAATTTACATTAATTTACATTTATAATTACTGGAGCAACTAATGTAAAAGTTGGAAAACAGTGACAAGCTTTCATCATGTGAGAGTTAATGTTCCTTTCCAGTTCTATAATTCATCCTACTAAAATGCATTACCTCTCTATACAAAATTTAACCCTACCTTTGTTTACTTAAATACCTCGGAGACATCAAAAGTTCCAAATATCTGCTATATATACTAGCTTATCCTACCCATGTATAGATAAGAGAAAAGGCAAGTGCAAAGAGTAAATTGTCATTAGCCTCACTAACTACACAAAAGACTACATGCAATGGAAATGTTCAGAGATCCTGATTTACAGCACAGTAACATTTTCAAGGTCATATCTTGTACAGTCACTGATGCTGAGCTAAGCCGGCTCTGTGTCATCTCCCTGATATTTCCTGAATGGAATGATGTATGCCCAAAGCATGAAGGAGAAGGTCAATGTCCATTATTGGCAGATGTGCTAGAGAACAGCTGGATATTGAAGAAAGACATGCCATGTTCAGTCTCCAATGGGAAGTTAGAGAATAAGCTGTTTCTGGCCTCAACATTTCTCAGACTGTGGGAAACAGGAAGGAAATCTATACAATAGTATAAAATTTCATGGTAAATGAAAAAAGTTATAAGCTTAAAATATTCTTCTTAAGTATTCCTCAGGTAATCATTGCCTCCATATGTTTAAATACACATATTTATTGAATTCTAGATCATTTGCTGTACATGCTTTCATCAAAATGACTCAACCATAACTATTTTCACTGGAGTTCAGCACAAGCTGCATAGTTTCCAATCCGATCTTACTCTTTGTCATCTTTTTTATTCTTAGCTCTGAAATTAAGGCCTTATGTTTTAATAAGTGAAGAAGATACAAGATACACTACTTTCACAATCCAAGAAATTTATACTTTTTTTAGGTACAGTTACACTGGGCTGAGTCTTTGTTTACAGAATGGTTAAGGTTTCTACTTATTAAAAGAGATCAAATATATATCTGAACTCCACTTTATCCATTGCAGAAATCAGCTTCAGAGTTTTGTTATGAAGCTGTAAAACATAGCACCAAGTAGAACCACAGATTCCAAAACTCTGTCAGAGAACCCCTTGGGCACTTCAAGAGAGATTAAATCTACAGATTATTCAGGACAAAATAACTTGGCTTGCTTTTTGGCACCAGAAAAAAAAATACCACCATTTCTAAGACCTCAGTTTCAGTTTGCTCCTGATTTCCCAAACATCTCAAATTCTCACTGCTGGAATTCCTTCCAGTTTCTGTTGAAGAGCCTTCTTTACAGAAATATCACGAAATTATCTGATGGCAAAATGGGTATTTTCTAAACCCACAGCTTAACTATCTAATCCCTGCATTTAAGCCTTCATCTTCGTTTCAGTCATAACTGAAGGCTCCAACCCTGATTTAGGGAAGTCAGGGGATTCAATCCCTTGGTTTAAAATAAGGAGTAGGCAAAAAGAGCAGCAATATTGTACTTTAATCTTCTGCAAAGCAGTTTCAGGCTCTGAAAAAGTATCCCACAATCTACCAAGAAAAGAAAAAAAAAACCAAACACCTGAGCATCCCCTCTGTCCATCTAGGAGGGGCAATACAGACTACCAAAAAAATATCCAGCTTCTAAAGGAACTGAAGTACATTACAAGGCATAAATCTAAGTGGAAGGGTTATCATTTTATGCTGAAACTTCCTATAAAATACACTATGCAGCACATATAGCACAAACCATGCTTTCAAAGACAACTGCCCCATACAACTGGACATCTGTAATTCACTGTGGCACCAAGGCTGAATAATCTCAAGCACATAACACCACTTCATGGTGATTTCAAAGCAATATAAATTCACACTTCAACCAGAATACATGTTCTCTGTTACCAGTTCATGCCACTCCGCCATGCCCATATTAACTTTCCTTTTTTTCTCATTATTAGTTTTCAGTTGGCAAAGTTTCCTCCTCTGCCTCCTTTTGCACCAACAAGATCACACAAGCAATCACAAATGAGGGGTATGAAAAGGGCAGCAGACCCCTTTTGGCAATAGTACAGATTGTTTAGGCAACCATAACCTCTATTCCTCAGTGACTGGTATTACTGGCAATAAGTCATAATACCATTTGCTATGGTGCAGTGGCAGAAGCACTAATATATTGGCACTGACCAGTGCTGCAGCAGGAGAAAACTCAGACTATAAATCTTATTTTTACTTTGACATTTCATGATACAACAGCTGTACTTCCAGGTACTTTTGTACTTTTTGCTTGTCAGAAATGTGAAAAAAAAAAAAAAGCAGTGCTAGAAAGAAAATGGGGATTTTTCTTTATGGAAAGTATTGCCTTCCCTCCAGAAAAGCCAACTATGCAACCTTTTTGAAACTTGCTAAGAGAAAACCAAATATTTTTGGCCAAAGCCACACAAAAATAGTTTGGGGGTTTCCCACAAAAAGCCCTGCAAGTTTCTAAGAAATGTAGATACTATCTGGAAGTACATTCAAAAAAAATCTTTTTCCCATTCAAATAAAGATTCAGGCTGAAAGGTCATTTCGGGTAATCTCCTTATTTCATCAATTATGCTGTTGAATATAACTTCATCAGAAGGAAGTCTCTCATCAACTACTGTATTTAAATAAAAATTAAAAAAAAAACAACTCTCAAGCTGGCATGGGAAAAAAACACAGTCATTTTTATTTGTATCTTTTGTAGTTGGAGCCTCTGAAAAAGTAATCAACCCAGCACCACTGGTATCACACATAAAACCAACTGCTGATTGTAAATTCTGACAAAGCTAAAACTTTTGGTTCGGTCTCAGATGAAGCTCAGGCAGAGGTATTGAAGAGAAAAATGGTCACAAATTTCAACTAAGTATCAAAACATTTTAAACTGACCAAGAAGATTTATGAGCCTGAAAGCATTTGACCTCAGTTTGAAGAACTTTAGAAAATTTTACTGTTGATTTGTTCAGTGGTATTTGAGGAAACAAGATAAAAATGCATAATCACCTATCTAAAGAGCTGAATATATAAGTAAGGGATATTCTATAATCAAAGAAAAATAGTAGTATATTTGACCAAAAAAAGGATCTTTTCAACTTAATTGTTCTACATATCTCTAACAGGTTTTAAATTTACATAGAGGTATAAGACTCATGTTCAGAAAAATATGAAGAAGGAGAAAGATGGAGAAAAAAAAAAACCAGAGAGACAAAAAAACAAACTTTACATACGTTCTTCAATAAATGTCCATACAGATAACAAAAAGTGAACTAAAATTTCAGGAACAGAGCATTTATAATCTATTATTTCATTTCCCAATACCACAGATATACGCAAAATCAGAGCTTGTGAATTAGTTCACTTAAGTCTAAGATTCCTGATATTTTTCCAACGAACATTTGAGACTCATTTTGAAAAACACACCCGAGACAGATTTTCTTCTAGTGTTTGCCTGAATGGCACTCTTGCCTCTGCATAAGAATGCTGCACTGTTTTCAGATCCATTCCAATGCTTTCCCAGTGTTTCATTTTGAACTGAAGAAAATGAGAATTCTGAAGGCGCACCCTTTTAAAAAACTGAGTCACATCAGGTCACAATGATTTGGCTTAGATGCCTACATAGAACAGTGCAGTTGGCACAGATCTATCATAAACAGCTTGGTAGTGACTTTTGAATGAAAATGTGTGTGCTTGGAAGCCTGCTGAAAGATGAACATGAGGACATCGATTTCCAGTTCTCAATCCTATTCTTCATGCTGGCAAAGCACCTGCATGTTGTTACAGACAAATGCAAAACTCTTTGGAGGCAAGAGTTTATTCCTTCCCTCATTTTTACCCACTTTCATGGCATTCTTATGCAGGCTTTCTTCCCTGTTTATTCTCTGTTTAGTGGTGTGACAGCCTCTGGTGTTCCCTCACAACAATGTCATGTTTTCAAAGTACCACCTTACTTTTCAAGAACCAAAATGTAAGATTGATGCATCTTTATCAGAAACTATTTTTAAGGATTAGTTGGAAAACCTGGGTCTCAGAAATTTCTGCCAGTACCAGGATTATACCCCAACTCCTCTAAGCAATGCCAAGAGGCTTCCAGCTCCCACCTTGTCACAGCTGGGCCCTGAAGAGGACAGAACCAAAAGTATCAATGTGGCTCTGGGGAAACAATTCATGCAGAAAGCAAGAGGGATAAGACACTGTTTTTTCCCAGTTTATCCCTAGGATAAATTCACTGACTTGAATGGAGTCACCCTGGAGTAGAATTAATATAATACAGTGATAAGTCAGGCCTATTGATTCACTGACAGTGCCCCTGTAGGACCTTCCTGAGCAGCCAGCCTACTGAACATTGCTCGCAGCATTGTCTTCCCAAGCACTGTGCCATGCCATTTCCACAGACAAATTGTTTCCTGACACAGCAGAGACTGATCTCCATGCTTCCTGCTTAGTTAATGCATTATAACCACATTGTTTTGCACTGGTTGCCCTCTAATTTGTGTGCAAAAGATTTTTGAGTCAAACACACAGCCCTCAGCTGTGGCAATTCCATGTGGAGTTTTGACTCCTGAAGCATCCAAAGATCACAGGAGTTACAGATGCAAAATGTATTTCCCAAACTACTTTTATGATTTGATTATTTGAGAAGCCAGGAGAGAAAAGATGGATCAAACTGCAGCCAAGAATGCTTTCTAAGGAGGCAATGATAGCCAAACTCTTGGCCATGAAGTCCAAGGTAGCAAAGGATGCCCTGAGGAAATAATTATACATCTCATGGCCTTTTTTGAATTCCTCAATAAATTTATGTCTTTTGGTTTTGGTCCCATATTAAACCCAAGAGGCAGCTTTATACAGGGAAAAATTATGTCTAGTTATAATTGCTTGGTAATTAGCAGCTCTCAGCGGCAGCAAGCCAAATAATAAAACTTTCTTCCAAGTATATCTAGTCATTGTTTTGATGACACCTTTCCAGCTCAAGGCTTCTCACTTCTGGCCAACATCAAAAATGCCACAGGGGTGGGACAACATGAAATGGAAATCAGACTCCTCTTCAGATATCAGACAGGAGTAAAAATACCTCAGTAAGAGAAAGTGCAAGAACCAGGACTGTTACAGTCTTTTTTTCAGCAATTCCAAGAGACCTTTGCTGGTGAAACATCCTGATTTTCTCCTGGAGTTCCAAAATGTCAGTAGATTATATCATGTCCCTTGTAAAGCTACAACAAGAACAATCAAAATTTACATTCAACAGACATACTTCTTGCCTGCCCTAAAAAGTCCTGTCAATATTTAGATGAGAGGAGGAAAGCAACCTGAGAAGGCCGATGAAATACAGACCACCTCCTCTGTAAACCACCCCACCACTGTGAGAAGAAGACAAAAAATCTGGGGACATTCATCTCACTTCAGTCTTCCATCTAGTCAATAGATACAGGCACTGTTATAGACAGAGTCCCTCTGGCATTTTACACATCTGCTTCCAGTTAAGTAGAGCTGGTACCTACAGTTCACTGACTATATTGGCTGCCTTTCCATAGATCATAAAAGGATGCTCAGGGACTACCATAACAGCAGACATTTACATTTCAAATGCATTTACATTTAGTTAGATAAAGTCCACTCTCTTCCTCTAATTACAGAGGTCTACTGCTCTTCTAGGCCCAGATGAAGACATCTCCATCAGAAAAGAGTGACTTCCAGCAAGGGAAAACAACGTGGCAGGTTGACAACAATCTTCAGTAAACAGTCAGGGATGTCAGAAACAGAGAACTGCTGGTAAAAAACCTGCAAGATGCTCTATCCCAAGAAGCAGAAAAATTCAGGCAGCTCTAATACAAAAGTACTTCCAATGTATCTACAGCTATTATCTTCCAGACATCTGCCCCACCTTTTTTAACAGGATGAGTATATCTCCCTTCCCTCTTGCTGAGGAAAGGACATTTGATATAAATGTGAATTGACTGACAAATTACCTGGGCTCAGTCCAGATGCCCCCCCCCCACATCAAGGCTAAGAAACTCCATCAAGAGGATGGGGATTATAGTTAAGGAATGGGGGGAGGTACCTATTCTTTAAGCACTTCCAGATTCCATGGAGCCACTTTTCTAGAGACCTCCACAAACTTAACAGGCTGGTTTGGAGGTATACACTTCCATTCATTTGTAAAACAAAGCAATCTCCACAAACCATGAAAGACAGAAGGCCAGGGGGAAAAGAGAGCACATATTAACCAGAAATCCATGGATTTACTTTAGACTTCAGTGCTAGTTATGGTCTCTCTGAGAATAAAACAAACTAGCACATTGACAAATTAACCAAGCTTGAAGGGATAACAAGAGTTGAAATTACTGCAATTACACAACGTGCACAGAAATGCCAAACTAAAGTTCTCTGAATTGTAAATGAGACCTGAGGGTCAGGTTCTGTCTCAAGAAACACATCAAAAACCTCATCCAAATAAGTGAAGTAGCACTGGCAATCCAGTGCAGGATTGTGTGGGCTATCTCTTCCTTGGGGCATTTTTCCCACCCTTTAGGCTCTTAGTCTCTGACTCCAGCATTAAAAGCACTGTCTTCTTTTAAGGTCAGTGATTAAACATTCTTGTTCCTCTACTCATTTTTTTGAAAGAAAAACTGAGCTTCTGCCATGAGAACTCCACATCCTGGACAGCCTGACCTGCCCTCCCCAATCTCTCCAGACAGATGCATCAAAAGAAGTTGCACAATAAGAAGCATGGCCAGCAGGTCAAGGGAGATGATTCTGCCCCTCTACTCCTCTCTGGTGAGACTTCACCTGGAGTACTGTGTCCATCTCTGGGTCCACCAATATAAGAAGGACATGGACTTTTTGGAGGGTCCAGAGGAGGGTCATGAAGATGATCAAAGGGCTGGGACATGTCTCCTCTGAAGACAGGCTGAGAGAGGTTGGGGTTATTCAGCCTGGAGAAGAGAAGGCTCCATGGAGACCCTATTGCAGCCTTCCATTAGCCAGAGAGGGCCTACAGAAATGATGAGGACTGTATTGTTGTACACTCAGGGAGCGTAGTGTTTGGACGAGGGGTAAGGGTTTTAAACTGAAAGCAGAGAAATTTAGATTAGATATTAAGAAGAAATTCTATACTGTGAGGGTGGTGAGGCACTGGAACAGGTTGCCTAGAGAAGCTGTAGATGCCCCTTCCCTGGAAGTGTTCAAAACAAGTGTGATTTGAGCAACCTGGTCTAGTGGAAAGTGTCCCTGCCCACAGCATTGTGCAACCTAGGAAATAGATGATCCTTAAGTTCTCTTCAGACCCAAACCATTCTATGATTCATTCTATGATTCTATACTTAAAACACTAAGGGATGGTCTGCTTTAAATAACCACAGTCCTTCTGAGATAGCTGAAAAGGGATACTGCTCATGTTTTAGTCTGCAGGTTTAGGTCCACGGTTTAACAGTGGATAGAGTAGGGAGGAGGAAAAGCAAAGCAGAATCTCCCTAAATCTAAATAACACTCTATTTTCTCAGACTGAAGGCACAACACACCCCTTTAGACATGATTCCCTTGGTTGCCACAATTTCCAATACCTTTGGGAGACTTTGTTGGAAGGCTCCCAGTACAGAATAACCAGCAAGCACTTCATACATTTCTCTGCTTGCCCTCAGCCTGCTACTACACTTTGGCCACTGGACCATTCTGACTTTACACACCTTCTGCACTTCACCAACATGATCACCAGAGGGATTGTTCCGTCTGCTTCCTGTTCCATCTGATATAAACTTGGTGGAAATTACAAATACTTTTCATAAGTTATAAGTTGGCAGAGAATTTACCTGGTGATCTTCTAACAAGGCTTCTTTTACTCCTGAGCTTCACATTAGGTGATCAGTAAATTGTAACTGTGATTCTTTAATACCTTTCATGTAACTTACCTTTATTAGTTAAATCAATGCTGATAATATCCCATGGATTTGCAGTGGGACTGTACCTACTTATACACGACCCTGGAAGCCTTTTTAACAGGATGCCATGGAGTATACTTTGGCAGGCCATTGAAAACAAGTTTATTTTACTTGCAAGATCACATAGTCAGCTCAGCAGTGCTGAAATGTGGCAATGAATTCCTCTCATCGCATAGCGATGATGATCAGCAATACTACCAATAGATAGGAAAAACTAACCAAGTCATCCTAGCCAGTGGATCTTACTTGCGTTTAAGAGTGACACATACATAGCAATTTGCCTCTGTTCTAGAGCAGCTGCAAACTATTAACTATGACAATGAAGTTGATTTTTAAACCAACAAATATGACGGCTATTATGAAAGTTTTACCATTGTCACATGGTGTGCAGTCTTTAAATTCATCCCTTGCTGTGTGGCTGAACTTTTATTGAATTTTTTTTAAATTAAAAGAAGGTCATGCAAGGACAAAAAACCTCTTTGTCAATCAGACTGTGCAGTGCACAAAACTCTTCCAGAACTCTCATAAAAGCCGAGACCAGCACTCTGTACTTAAAGTACAGTGTTGCAGAGATGCTACAACCGTATTTGACAGATAAAAAGATATTCCTCCTCATCCCCAATTGCTTTTTTCCACCTCCATTTTTTCTGGGTTCCCAGAAAATGTATCACTGAATGATCCAAGTTTGAAGGAGATTTCAACATAAAAAACATTTGAAATTATACCCATGGCACACACCTTTGCTTACAGTGGGATACCATACGAAATGTCTCTCATCATGCACAATTAAATTGTGGCCAAATTATGCTATAAAAATCAAGATGTTACCTCTAACATGTAACATTTTCCCCCTATAGGCTCAGTGACACAGGACAGCAAATTTTTGAATGCTAGAAGCCCTTATAACTATTCAGCTGAAGATCTGATTCCTCCTGGTTTCTATTTCCATTCATCTTCTTTCTCACCTCATCATATGAGCTACCCTTCTCCTTCAAAAGAACTGTGCAGAAACCCACAAGAGGGCATGATCAGGCAGAGAAGGGGGTGAGCTTGACTATTTTACATAACAAAATCATATGCACTAAAACACAAACACACACACACACAACTTCCCAAATGTCTGAGATTAGTTTATCCTTCATGTCCTGACAAGTTACACCCACCTTTCCCAGAGGAACTAACTCACTCCATAACAAGTACCAGACTTCTGTTAAAACAGCAAATAAAGTAGGACCACCTACCACCCAATCCTGCAAACACTTACTGGTAGACAACCCTGCATGCCTACCGCCATGCACAACCTCGGAGTTTCAGCTGGTCTGTTCGTGTTACTCAGTGCCATATCTCCAGCAAATGTTCCCAGAGTTATGCTGTATTTCTTGGTCAAAATCAGGCCAATTCTGCAACCCCTGTTTACAATCGGCCTCCGGCACTGACTTATGATGGAATAACTCATAAGAATGAAGCACAAGTTTGGATTTCAGTGTAAGGCCCCCAGTCAACATGTGGGAGCATTTATGCCTCTGTGAGACCTATGTTAAAAAATAACTTAAAACCAGACAGTGTTCCCCTATGAGTGGCCTGTTTTCCCATGTTCCAGTTTGCTCTTTCAAAAAGACTGGTAGGCTGAGATATCGGTCGCTATGTGAAAACGACAACATTCAGTTAAAACAATAGCAATTTTCAAGTGACGCTTTTTTTTTCCAAGAGATGTATGACATTCCTAGACATTCAATTAATTAACAGGCCCCAGGCAATGCATTTGGTAAAACAGAACAATCTGCCCTTTGATTTTTATCCAGGCCTTACCCAAGATCACAGAGAGGTAGCCAGGCTGCTGATAGATCCCCCACACAGAGCACACACCCCCAGCAAGCAGCTGTGTTAAGAACTGCATGTAAACCACTTTGAAGAATTCCCAATCTGCAGAGAAAGAGAGAATGATTTATTAATTAACAAAAAACTGCTTGTGTTGGACTGGCCAAGCAGAATCTGTTAAATGGACTTTACTAAGTAATCGGTCCCAAATTTGTTTCTGAATACTTTTTTCCAGTTACCTGTTTCAACTTCACTTTAAAAGCCATCCAGGTTGACAAATATATCCTGAATGTTTCCTGTATTTCAGGACCAGGGATTCAAACCAGCCCATTACTTTCAAAGTGAGAAGGGTATTAATATCCTGATGAGCATCTGAAATTAGCAGTATCTCATGTTCTACACCTACATGATGGTTATCTAGGGAACTGGCATCCTTGTTACATCTTTTCTGGGCAGCTATAGTTACAGTCCATCAGTACACTGGATGAAAAACACCATCTCAACAGAAGATGTTGTAAGATGCCAGCTGAAACCTCAAGCTTTTGATACTCCCACCTGCAGCAATAATTTCTGGTTGCACTGGATAAAGATCTGTGAGTTCCTTCACGTTTAGGAATTTATTAAGGTAACCAAAACTTTGGAATCTTTCTTATTTGTTATATTATTCATTTCATCTGTAGATGATAATGGTCCTCTTACATTAAGGATAATTAGAGCCTTAGATGGGCTTTCAAAGACATTTCCATGTTTCTCAGTGATGTAGCTGTAACTAAAACAAAATCCAAAGGGAAAAGGGGAGGAGTATTCAATCTTGAAAGCAGCCAGACTGTCTGGAGGAGATACATTTTGAAAGTTTTATTGGTGGCCCTCAGAGAAAGGCAGCTATGACCTAAGCTTGAAGGCTAGCAAGGACTATGTGGGTTTGTGTGGGAGGGGGTTAAATCTAATTTGTAAATGGTGAGTTATTAGCCATGACATTTGAGAATAGACACTGCATTGTGTTGATGATGAGAGCAACCCTAGTTTTCTTGTTAATGGCAGTGATTCATTCTTTCCCACTCCACTATTGTTCCCATTTACCTGGCAAAGAAAATTACTTCTTATATGCTCCCAATTGCTGATTTCTGGAGAAACTGTTCAGATTAGCAAAAGCGCAGGAGAAGAAATGCACCAAACAGGCAGAGTTCTGTGTACAGCACTAGCAGATCTCTGAAAGGGAATGTTATTACCAAGTGGCCTTTCCCCCCTCCTCTACTCTTCTTTGCACCCGAGAATACCGTGGCTCTCTTCTGCTTCACTCAGAGCTTTCAGTCTCCCTCCCTTTCCAATCAGATTTATTCCCTTAAACTCATGCTTTCAAAAATAGTTCAAATATCCTAAGATGAGTAAAGAATTTGGAAGCTCTACATTACTCCAAACCTCTGTGCCATACAGAGCAACCAGCTTGGGTTTTCTTCCACTACAGCCTTGCCCAACTGCACAAAAGCAGCTATGCCCACAACTGGCCTCCTATCCCACATGAGACCACCCAGAAACCACACAAGGGGTCTCAGCCAATTACCCTCACAGAAGTCTGTATATTAAGGTTTTTTTAAACTTGTCTTAAAGCCATGGAATATCAGGACAATGACCAGGAGTAAATCAAGACTCAAGCCTCCACACAGAGCTGTCTTTCCAACAGCCTGTTTTATAACATGTCTGGCTACTGCACTCTGACTCTCTGTTTGTCACTTGGCGAAGTGCAAGCCCAATGCTTCTCAGGCTGCCTCTCCTCCTCCCCATCAGACTGTGACTCTGGTAGACAGGCCTGATCCCTTGCAAATGTGAAGTGGCAGAGCTGCATTGACGTCAGTGATGATACTTCTCTTTCTTACAACTACCAATCTGGCCCTCCCACTTTTACAAATGCCCCTGAGGGGACGACATGAAACACAAAGCTTGGAAAAGTACAGAACTAGGACTTGGGAACAGCCCATGGCACAGATTAGGGGACAGTAGCCATAAAGAGTTTGAATCCAGATGTGAAATTCCCCAAGGCCAGAACTATTCAAACCCTATCTCGTATGTGAAGCAAACAAGCTAAATTAACTATTGGGTCAACCTTGCCCATAAGACACAGTTCACAGTTGCTTTCTGTGAGCAACTCCACCCAAAGATCTTTGGGAGCTATTTATTTTGAGGCATGCAAACAGCTATATATCTGCCAAAAAGGTTGAAGCACATTCCACCCTTCGTGTGGCCAGCCAGGGCCACTGCAGTGGGCAAGGCATGCAAGCCGACTGACACGCTGGGGATCACACTGTGCAAATAGTTCTAGTGCCCAGTGAGCACGGAAACCACAGCTGCAGCTTTGCCAGTAGAGCAGAAGGTGTCACGTCCAGAGACAGCAGAGGGCACTCAACTGACCTCAAACAAACAACGCTTAAGTGGAATGTGGTATCCTCAATTCCGTCTTGGGTTTCAAGTGACTAAGTGAAGAGATGCATGAAATTCATGTTGAGTCCCCAAGCTATTACGTGCCTACTGCACAGAGCTACATCTCTATCCGAGCTGCCACAGCCAGCCATAAAGGTAGCTGGTCTTTGGCCATGAAGAATTCCCACAGATTTCAATGGGAATTTCAGTGTTCCAGTCTGGACTCCAAGAATGCAGTGCTGGACCCAGAGCTCTGACGGCTGGAGCCGTATTCAATATCAGTGTCTGGCAACACCCATTTGTAAAACAGTGACTCATTCACAGGCACAACTTTAAAAAGACAGACAGGATGACTTTAATCATACATTTCCATTTTGTTAACAAAGCTCAGTAAAACCAGATGAGCATCCTGGATAATAATAGTTGGTATTAATCTAATCATTGCAGTGATCCACTGCCACGGTTAGGAATAGTTGTATATCTATCCTACAGAATGCATTGCTTTAATTTGTTTCAAGAACATAGCAGCTAAGGGACTCCTGAGCCTAAGGACAAAATAATTGTTTAAACACCCATGAATTTTATTTAGAATCAGTTGGGGTTTTTTCTGAAAATAAGAGGCATGGAAATGAATTACACAAAGTACTTTGAAAGAGAACATCTTCAAAGCTACCTAAGCAACCTAGGAGTCTGACACACCAGATAAATAAGCTGTCATTAGCACTTTCCATTCATCATAAGCAAGGGAGCAAGTGTGGATTGTAAGGGACTGTACAGGAGTGACATTTAATTCAGGCAGATATTACTGCAAGGTGCATGTTTGTCATGGCTGTACAGTCCTTCCCCCTGACCAGTTGGATTTCTGTTCATACAGAAGTCTTTCCTTCTAACATTAGTATACACAAAAACTCAGACCTGACAGAAAGCCTCTAAAAGCAGATTGTCTGTTAAAGCTGGATTTTTACTCAAGATTTTCTTTTTAAAGAACGAGCAGCCTTTTGGGCACCATTTTTCCAGATCACCATGTCTGGGTAACCCATCTAACATATTCAGGGTGCACTTCCATGGCAGATTTGCAAGCAGATGCAATTCCCTCTGCAAATGCTCCAAGATGCCCAGGTAGAAGCTACCTCTAATCCTCAAGTCATGTAACTGCAGCCCTGTAATGCTGATCCCATATTAATATATTCTGCTTCCCAGCAGGACTTATTAGTTCAGGCTCAGCCACGTGTTAATGATGGCTACGCAGCCTCCCATTCAGAGCCAGCTTTCACCCAGCCAGCTTGGAGCATGGACAGGGCGAGTTCATATCTGCCTGCCAAACCCTGAGTAGACATACCTTCAGTGACTCAAGCACTTAGGAGCAGAAATGTGGGATGAATCTTGTGTAATAGTCTCACAGTGCAGTAAAGGCTTGCCTTTCTCACTAGTTTGAAGAGACTATCAGAGTTTCCTTTCCTTTCTCAACTGATATGGTTATTCTTTACTTTGTGTACCAAAACTCTTCCTTATTGACACTTTCCCAATTTCACACTGAGTCCTGCTCCACAAAGATGTCTGAGCGCTCTCCTGCTCAGAGGCGCATGTTTCTTCAGGATTCGCCTCCTCATGATAATATGAAACCAGCATATGTTCTATCAAGCTCCTTTCACTAATTTAATTTCCCAGACTCTGTGACAGGTCCACAGGGAAAATCAGCACCTCACAAACTATTACTGAGAGGATGAGATAGATAGATTTAAATTCAGCATTGCTGTCTGAAAGTCCTCTAGTTAAGGTCATGGCAATCAGCCAAGACATGAGATTTCCTTCAGCTGCATCAGTCTTAGACACAAGATAAACATCAGATGCTTTGATAGAATTAAACTTTCTGTTCTTTCTAGACTAAAAAGCACAAGTAAGAACTAAAAATTAATTTGCTTCTGAACCATGTCCACTTTCACCTCCAACCCCAGCCTCCTGTGCTTTTCTACCATGTCACTTAGTTATTTTTCTAGATTTTGGGCTACTTTCCACCCATGGTTTTTATAGAAAAACACCTATTAGGAAGTTTATCTGCCGTCTCCACCCAGTGGATACCTAGCTTAATGCACTAAATTAAGTGCAAACTACCTGCTTGAAGATCTGCAGCACTTCTGATCTCAGCTTGGATCAGGAGTTAAGCATAAGATAGAGAAAATTCATACAGGCAAAGAGTTTCCCCTACTCTTCCAAACAGGTTTTCTCCTTTCTTCTATGTTTTCTCCTTCACCGTCCACAGACATCCAGGAAAAAACTGGACGGCAGCCTCCACACATAATCCAATTTATAACCTTGTCCACTAAAATTTATAATTTGAGATTATAATTTCAAATTTGCTTTAGACAGAACCTGTAGCAGCCCATCCAATTCAGCAATGGTGTTAAGACACGGTGATTTCCATCCCTTCCTTAAAATGTTTTCTTCTGCATCTCTTGATTTCAGTCAATTTCTTATAATAGTTTCCTACCAACCCGGGCATCAGGTCTTGCTGCAGCAGCATAAAAATATCACTCATTCAGTCCCTCATGGTGACAATATACTAAAAGGTGGGAAAGTCTAGGTGTGCAAACTCTTTCAAAACATTCTATATCTACTTATTCTTCACATTCTCTGAGGAAGCCATCTAGGATCCCTAATCAAAAAATGTGCAAGAATGTTAAAAAAAACCCACCAAAACTGTTAAAAACCTGTAAATATGTGCTTACTGCTTAGCAAATGTAGCAATACTGCCTTCTTCCTTTACTGTCCTATTTAGCTTTTTCCTTCCTCCAGCTTCAGTCTATACTAAAAGACCTGTGATGATCAAAGTATGAGGTCTGTGACACTCTCATTTGTGGTCCAGGTGCAGTACACACTGGTCTCCTGCATGGAGCATGTCTTCCTCTATTGCACAGTCTGAGCAGCCATCAAGCCTATGACTACTTTACCAGAGGAACTTTCTACTCAACTACAATGTCACTCAGCATCTGTGATCACATGTACATACATACATATGTACAGTTTGTTGTACGTAGCACATTGTTTATGTGCAGCACTATAAGGTAATATACAATGCCTCACTTATTTTCATAAATTGAACCTAAATAATGTTGTTTTGTATGCCAGGGATAAGGGGACAGATGGAAACCACCAAGGGGAAATGGGAGCATGTATCTTCAGTCAGCTGCTTCACTGCTCACAGCTTTCCCTCTCAGGTACAGTCCTACTCTAGCTCTACTGCTGTCACTCAGAAGTCAATACGGTTATCCCAGCTTTACTGTGGAATAACAGAACAGGCTGGGCCCTAAATATCCTAATGGCACTTGAAATATTCCTGGTTTATCAAAGCTTGATATTTAAAGCCTTCTGGGGACATATACGATTGGGATATAATAGCAATTAATAAAACATAATTGCCTTAGACTATGCTCAGAAATCTCTTCCAACGCACAAATAGAAGTCCACAAGTCTCAGTCTACATACTCCATTAAGAGGCATATTTTTGTCATATCTCTTGGAGGCCAAACATGGGGTTTGTCCTAACCAGGAGGAATAGAAGCAGAGAACTGTGGTTCACTGCAAATGCCATCTTACTGGTTTTCATTTTCTGTGATAGTACTTAGGCCTGGGAAGTGTTATCCAGAATGCTTCTGCTGACCTCAGTTTCTGAGATAGTTCTCCCTCGCTTAACCCTGAACCTTTCACATACAGATAAAGATAAAAACCCAAAGTTCTACATGCTAAGACTTATGCAAACACATTTTGTGCCAGAGGGCATAGGCCAATAACCTGCAAAGATCCACACCCACACAGGATTGCACAATGGACCACACGTATTTTGGAGTACGGCATCTGCCTATCGCTAAGAATTATCAAGCACCAGTCATTTCCAGAAACCGTTTTCTGGTCTCAATGGATCAGTTACACTGCATTTATTTTTGCTCTAAGCAATACCTTCTATGCCAGTCATTCATACCAATTTGGGAGCTCACCCAGATCCTTCCTTCACCCTTTTCCAGGTCCTCAAGCTCAATAACATTTAATTCACCAAGTGGAATTCCTCTGGCTCTTCTCTGCAATCCTAATTTCAACTTTATCCTGACAAGCTGCCAGAGGCATAGAGAGCCTGCTCCACGGGGAACCCAAATTCCACAGTCCACTGCAGCCCAACACTACGTGACAGCAAATCTTTCAAAAGAAAGAAAAGACTTCATAAAACATCATCAGAGCTCTTATACTTCAAAATGTGAATTCATACATCAGTTGTAGCATGTTCAAGGGCTGAACTCTTGGCTAGTGCATAGACCTTCTCTGAGTCAGTGCTTCACAAAGGCTGAGTAGTAGGTACCTCACCGTGCCCTGGGTCTCAGTTCTCACCCACTGGATAGCAAGTGGACTGAGACCAGGAAGAACACAACTCCAGGCAAGAGTGGCAGAAGAACTTTCCTCTTAGTACCACCATTTGCACAGTAAGCAATATACCATTTAACTCATATCCTTAGTGATTCTTTCAGAACAGATATCAAGAATAGAAGTGAACTTCCAGGAAGCTTCTGAACTCATCCAGAATATTAATTTACAAGATATTTTTTAGTTTTCCAACTGCCATTGGAAAGGCCCAACTAACAATCCGATTAATCTCAAAACAATAACAGCCCTTAATCTAACATATATCAGCAAATTCCTGTTTCTCCCTTTTCTAACAAAAATAACAACACTGTAGTTGCCAGTGCATTAATAGGATCCTATTTCTGCTCCAGAGCCTGAATCAAACCTTTGTTCTTCACAGCAAAGGATTAAGAAGGTTGCTATTTTGGTAATGAGATGTGGAGAGGTACTTACTTTGCAGCTGAGATCCAGGCTGGATGCCTGAGAAAGGAATAAACTCTGTTACCTCAGATGAACTTTATTCTTATAATCAGCATATCAAACTCTGTTAGTGTGATGCATATCATTAACAATAAAGAGAGACTATTCATGAATAATTACAATTTGATAGAGTGTTGAAGCTCATTTACAAAATAAGCCCTATGTTGTAGATAAAATCATGACTGTAGATTTTAAGATACCAACAAACACACACACATAAGAAATTAGAAAAAGAAAAACTACTTACTTTCTAGGTAGTTTTTTTGTCAACTGCTTCTATTTTCATGCTAAATCTAATTTTTTTTCTCAGATATCTCACCTCTTTTAACAGCATGTCATGGAGAAAAACAGTGATAAAGTGGTACAAGAAGAAAAAGTAGTGTCAGAAAAACATCACATGGACAGGGACAAATGAGAGAACACTCTGAAAAGAATATCAAATCATAGAACACAGATCCAAGTGCTGAGGCACCAACTCAGTGCCCAAGATGATTGAGAAAACTGTTTGTGAGACTGGAAAAGGAAGCAGTGACCTGTGAAAATGAAAGCAACTTCATGAAAACATTAGTCATATAAAAAATATGTTGTTTATAGTTATCATAACAACATTTTTATTAAACAAACATGTTTGGTGTATAAAGTTGTTGCAACTAAAACATTTCCAAAGGACTAGTGTAGGTAAGGTAGTGTGGTTAGAACCTGGCACCACTTTATAATTACATAGGGATCAACGTTTTGCACTTAGAAATGGAAATGTGTGGGGCTCACATCAGAGGAGGTCTGAATTTTTAAATGAAAAGTATTATTGTAACAAAATCTAGGAGCGTCTTCAGATATAACAAATACAAACAGAAGCAAAGGCAAACAGAGCCTCAACATTTCACTTGCATCCTGCCTATTGGCTGTTGACATGACAAAGTACTTTGAAAATATGACAAAAATTAAACTATTTACTAACTCTCATTTCCAGTCTAGCAGGGCAGTGTATTTTGAACACACTTTTAAAAGACCTACTATGATGAAAAGCAACCCCAGAAATGGGCAGGATGACAGAAATTAGTCCATTGGTCATTGCTGATATCCTCCAGGAATGCTGTTTTACATCTGATGAAACTCTCTTATCTCTTCTTCTCTAATGAACAGTAAGAATAGAACAATAAAAAATTCACAGGGGTTCGGATATCTCTGGCAGTAAAGGTGCCAGATTTCCTAGGGAAACAAATCTTATGCAGTCAGGCTTTGTCTGCATGAGTAGTCACATGCATATTACCCCTTCAATTATTTTTGGACATAATCACCAATTCCAATCACATCTGATAAAAGCAGACACCTCAAACAATTAAATTCCTAACCCTGTGCTAATAAAAGCAGACACCTCAAAAACAATTAAATTCTTAACGTGCTACAGAAAAAGCAGTTGGATGGGTGAATAGGATGGCCTTAATAGTGCTCCCAATAAATGAAAAGATTCAGTGTGAACACAACATACTAGGCTTTAGAGAATCCACTAATATTGAGCTGTCAGGAATTTCCTAGCCACTGGAAAAAATCCAGTTGGAGCTTGTGCCTTATTAGAAAACCAGAGAATCCAGTGCCATAGGAAACGAGACTTTATTCATTCTTAGTTCAGCGAATCACAGTTTTTCAAAATTAACAACAGTTTAAATGAAATTGTGCTCACAAGTTTACATTTATAGGTAAGATTTTAAACAAACATTGAAGGAATTGGGCTCAATGCGGATGTGACAGAGCAATATTTTTTGGCCTGTAATATGCAGGAGGTCAGAATGTACAAATAAACAGTCCTAACTCTTTGCGTCTACAGAACATGTTGATTTCCTTTTAAATCCTCCAGCAGGTTAACTAAACAAAATATCTACTTACAGCAGAAAAAAGTTCTTCAGGGACTGCCACCTGACCATCAGTGTGAAATTATGACACGAGGGTCTACCCACTGGAGCTTTCCTCATTTATTCTCTCCAGAAACCGCAGTATTGAAGACAAATGCAAATTAGAAAATAACTCCCTCTTTGAGTACTTTAAGAATTTTCAGCGTGGTTTCATTTTCATATCATGGTACAAATGCTTTATAACTCAAGTGGTAACTTTCACTAAAGAGTCTTAAATGTCCTGAGCCTGGAGGTTGATCCACATTGGTGCAACTCTGACAGATCTCAAAGACAGATGTGCTTACAAAAAAAAAAGGATCCCATCTTTCCAAGACTGGAGACTCACATTTAATTTGTAGATATTGCATATGAAACCGTAACAGTGAGGTATTCAGCTGCCTAATGGAAATTCTTTGGACCAATCCCTGGGAGGAAAAGGCATTGTGGTTGAACAAGAAATTCCGGATGTGACAGTTTCATTTAAAAAAAATATAAGCAAAGCATATTCAAAAATCATATGCAGAAATTCTGGCTGCCATTTTAGTAGGGAACTGAAATGCAAAAAAGTGTCTTCCATCTTTCAGTTTATTTCTCTTTAACAGCCAAATACCCCTGGCCAATGCAGCCCATAGACAATCATAGAATAGAATCATAGAATTGTCTAGGTTGGAAGGGACCTTTAAGAACATCTAGTCCAACCGTCAACCTAATTCTGATAAAAAACCATCACTAAACCATGCCACTAAGCACTATATCAACCTGTCTTTTAAATATCTCCAAGGGATGGTGCCTCAACCATTCCCTGGGCAGCCCATTCCAATGCTTAATGAATGGCCTGAATTAACAACTCCAGGAGGAGAGATTCAGCTGGATGAAGACTTTAACAGCTGGCTTCAGTTCCTAAAAATACAATCTGAGTTCTGATGGATGGATAAATGGATGGATAGATGAATACACATACACACATTTTCCTCACTATTACAAGACCCAAGTCTTTGTTCAATCACCTGAAATGCTCTCTCATTCTGTGCATAACAGAGCTACATAATCAGGCATTTCTATGCTTCTATGTTTTAATTATATATTATCTCAGACTTAAAACTGCCTAGAAGTAGAAAAAAATAGTTAAACTTCTGCATTTAAATAAAATAGTTTAGTCAACAAAACTTCTTTCTACAGCATAGTTATTCAGATGCCTCAAGTCTCTTTTTCCCCAATAGATAGGACAATACCATATTAAGTCAAAAGTTAGAGAATATGCCTGCAGTGTGACTCTAGATATGAGAGAAGGCCTAGTGTTCCACACACAAACTAGAGGTTATACTACTTTAAGAGCAAAGAAAATACAAGTTGATTTACAAGAACCATGGCCTTCCTCTGGCTTTGTGATCTTTCATAAAAGCTGTAGAGGTGACGCAACAGTGTTCATAAGGTCACAGATGGAGAGAGACAGGCCAAGGCACTGGGTATGCTGTGCACTTGCAGTAGTTTAGGAAACTGGCAGGAGGCATTCTAGATCCTTCTTACCTTGAGCAATCACAGTAAAATCAACAGGTGTTAAGAGTGCCCAGATTTGCTGAAAATGAAGCCGTGGTTGTCTCAACTTGGGCAACCAGACTTAGAAACAATTTTTGAAAACAGAGCCTGCAGGGAAATGAGGGTTAGAGCAAAGCTGTCCTAGCTCCCAGGCCTCACACAGAGGCAGTTCTTTGACTGTAGGACTCCTTTTTCACTCACTTCCCCTAGCCCTTTGCAGTGAGGTGGGGCCAGAGGGAGGCATTTTCAGCCTTCATAGGACCTTTATACTGTATTAAAAAATATGGTTTCTTTAATGTTTCCTTTTTCAAAAGTAGTAATATAAACTAACTGAGTGTGCTCTTAGGAAAGCTTTTGGCAAGGGTATGGGACAATCTTGTGCCAAACCTCATCTTTGGCATGAAGAAATAAACAGACTGTGGTTCTGCATAAAGACAAAACTTTTGGAAAGCCTTTAGAATATTTCTCATAATGAAACAGTGGGGGGGTAGTTTTCTTGAAATTCAGGATACTCTCCAAAAGACAAATCCAACCTTTAAATGTTTTGGTCTCTTTAATTATGAACTGAGTTCCTTCATTAAAAAAATAAATAAATAAAAATTGAAACAATTAAATGATGAATGATGATATGCTCTGATTTTGGACAATCCTCATTAAGGCTATTTCCATACCATTTCACTTCTCTACAGCAAATAAAAATATTGTGTCAGATGGGAATGAAATTATTCTCATCACCCTATATTACAGAAAGGGAAACTAAGATTGAAAGATCATGTGCTTTTTCTGTATAAGGCCACAAAGAATTCACTGCCCAGAATATCAGTGACGGATTAGTTTGCTCTAGACTTTGGCTGTTGAGCCCCATGCTTCTTGATGAGGTTTCCATTCAGGATATCTGAACAAGAATATTGTCAAAGATATGGGAAAGAAAGGCACAATTTTGGATATTATTCCTGGGCCCTCCCATTAGTCTTCTACAGTAAACTGAATGGCAATGCAGATTACAGAGAGGATTTAGAAGAAAAACAAAAAATCTATCAGACATATTTCAGTAAAAGGGCCCTAACAAAGAGATTTCTCATTAACATCACACTTCAGAGAAAAAATATAAGTCAACTAAAAGCCAAAAAGCCTGACAACTGTTTATCATCTTGGTTTATTACCTGAAACACAACTGCTATGTTAGAGAGCAGATCAACCTCCCATATTTCGTAGATGAGGTTTATCACACATAGATCTGAAACACACTTAGATGAAGACTAAGTATCCAAAAGGCTACTCTGCTCTGCCAATGCACACAGAATCATGTTGGACTGACCAATGTATCATGAGTGTTATTAAAAGAAACTAAATACTTTAAGAACATTTTAATAGTGTTCCTTTTTCATTTTGGGTGGAAAGGGAGGTTGTTCTCTTCCTTTTCAGGATTATTTTTTCTAAGTACATTTCTAAATCCTACTTTGTTGGGTTTTTTTAACTCCAGCCTTGTAAACCCTTTGTGTATTCCTTTCTCTCTCAAGCCTCTTTAAGCACTTTTATACCTCTCCTTCCAACAAGGATTTTCTTATATAGTTCCTTTTTGTTCTCTCAGAAATCAAGTCTCTTTGTCCACAATTTGCAGAAGTTCTCCCATACACACCCAAGTCCACTGCTGCAGGCAGCACAAAGGTATCAGAATTAATAACCTATGAAAAATGAATGAGGCAATTCCAACTCAAGAAGATTTAAAGTTCTCTGCTTACTCCAGCAGATATCTCTGTGGTGGATTCATTCATGCAAATCTTCAGCTTTTCTCTGCAATAATGAAAATAAGAAAAAATATTTAAATATAGATGACAAAATTTTGATGTCACCATGGAACTGTTCAAGCTGGAGCCAGGACCCTGCCTCAATCTAGGCCTTGACACCAGTCTGTCACCTTGAGACAAAGAACATACCTCAGCTGCACAGCTCTCCAGTACAGCTACATAGTTGACATTTTTTCAAGCACATCACTGCAAGAAGTAGTGGTTAAGCCCGAAGCTTCAAGAATTTCACTAAAGAATGTACCAGTATCTGGTTATGTAAAGGCCTTTGGTTAAAGAATACATAAACTCCAAATACCACTGGGGCTTGTGGGTTGAATTTTTGGGGGTTTTGAGTTTAGGAATTTAAGTCACATCTTACTGTGAGAAAAGAGAAAGCAAAAACAACTGAGAAATGGTATTAGTCCATTAAAAACTCAGAGCCATATGCTGTCATGCCACAATAATAAATAAGAGGCTTGTGTAGAACAGAAAGACGGACTGTGACCTCCTTTCCACTAATTATCACAAAGCTATTTTGCTGCATTTTTGTAACTACTTTCCTATCTTCACACTTGGTCCCAGGGTAGCTCCCCATCATTATCTAGGCCCCAGGTTGATAACTGATCAGTCCAAGTTCTGATGTATGTCCAAGTGCTTCCCATCAGAGCTAAGTATGCTGCGTGCAAGAAGGTGAGAGGTTTTTCTTTAAACAATTCCTCCTTATTTTCATCACAATTCACTGCAGTATCCACAGACACAATTGTACTATACAGAACAGGGTCACATAGGGTTCTTTAAGTTTAAATGCATATGGCATCACTTTAGGCTGTAAGTAATTCAGAGGCATTACTGGAGAGGTATTTCCTGTAAGTAGCACTATAAAACAGTGGTTATTTAAAAGGGATTAACAAAACAACAGAGTGGAAGTGGCTGACCTACTGGGAGGTGTAACATGAAGATGGCACGACGCCAAGAGCACGAGACAGCTGCATAGCACATTAAGAAGCAGGACGCTGAGGATTCAAGCGGGATTTATATCATAAAACCAGAGAAGAGGGTCAGTTGTGAAGAATTTAACTTCTCCTGCATGAGTCAGAAAGCTCGAGGCAGTATTGTCAACTGAATAAGCAATAGCTGGTGGAGAAAAATGCCAAGGCTTGATCCAAGTTAATGGCTCCATATTATATGATGAAGAACCCAAGCCCTACAGTGTGTTCTGACCCCAACAGAATCAAGTAAACTCCACTCCTGTGAAAAGAACCACTCTTGGTGAGCAGCGGAAATGCAAATGTGAAAGGGATGTTTCTTTCACGAATGCTTGTCAGAGAAAGCTTCATGGCCTACCATGCACATGCACTGAAATACGTAGGCAAATACAGACATCCACCGGGTAAACATCTTTAAGGTAATGTGCATGCACATTAGCTCTGAGGGGTACAGCTTGTGTTCACTCCACTGACCTCATTCTCATCCAGCTATGGTTAATGTAGTCAACCACAGTTACTGAGTTCTTAACTTGCTAACACAATGTGGATAAATTTTGGCTTTTTCTAAATTGCCACAGAAGGTAAATTCACAAATTTTCAGGATGAAAAAAAAGGGTTATTTTATGTAAATTTATTTTCTTAGCAGGCAATTGAAAACACATTTTAAATATCTCTGTCTTCTATTTAACAAAAAAAAAATTCAGCAGATGTTTTTTGGATGAGCTACATTGTTTATTATTTTCCTAAGATGTCCAAAACATGAAACTCATTTAACCCCTAGAGGAGTGACACAGAAATGACATGATGTGCATCATACATCAAATAATGGTCACTCCTGCTGCTCTTTAGACATCTGGGGCTTAATTTGCAATTATTTGCATTTATAGAACAAAGCTATACAATGGAAATGGGAACACATCTCCTAAGTTGATGCAGAATTAATTTTCAAAGGGTGACATGCACCATAAATCCTATTGCGTGATTACTATAAACATGCAGACAAAAGAATGAGGAACAGTGTTGTCTGCTAATGGATGTTCAGTTATGAATTCCAATTGTTACAACATGTGATTAATTTACATGTTCAAATTAAGTCTCCATTTTTGCATATTTAATTATGAGGTATTTAAAAGCATGGATGGGTGTGTTTGATCATAAGCAGCATCTAGGAAAAAGCTTGGCACTTGCAATTTACTTGTCCTGGTTTAAAATATTCTCATTACATCATGGAATGAAAAAGTTAGACAACTGAATGTTTCTGTTCCCAGCTAACAATGCACACAAGTCAAGAGCTTTCCTCTTTCTAATATTTCTCAGAAGGATGTGCATCAGAGGTACCTTTTTGACAAGTAAATGACAGAGGGCATCTGTGAAAACAACAGTGTCTTCACGAGTCCAGTCGTATACATACTGTGGATACCAGCATTTAATCCCATTTTAGAGCTCCCTCATTTCCAAAAACTTCAGACAACCCTAAATTTTAGTGGGATTTCCATTTAATGCTTCTCTGTCACGGATGAAGAGCTCCAGGGACTATGCTACAGTTTTCCTAGTAAAACGCAGGGGTCCAACTGCAAAGGAGAGCTTAGGGCTGTTCAAATAACTGGTTTTTTAGTTCAGCTGCCAAGCCAAACACTAGAAAAAGAATGTTGGTTCAAACTAAACCGAATTCACAATTTTTCCAGGTTTTCACACCAAAACCACTACCATCCCCACCCAGCCCACTGTACTTCATTTAACATGAAATGTTCCATATGTCTCAAGAAAAAACTTTTTTTGAAAATGTAAACATTTGGCAAATACAAACATAAAAGGCAAGGAAATGCAAGACAAGATTTACAAAATTGTTGCAAAAGGATTGTTCTCTCTGATTTTTTATATCCAATTCTCTCCTTTGCTATACTGAGTAAGCTTCTTTCCCACTGTGTTGATTATAACAGGGTTTGCCCCAGGTTCCAAAGTGAGCATCATTAAATCCAGGTTGCAGAGTCATTCATACTCTATTGCTTATTAACTCTCAAACATTATTGAAGTAGTTTGTATGAAGTGGCTTATGGGACCGGTTCCATTTTGGAATGATGTAAAGAGTAATTGCTAGGATACTCATGCAGAGTGAATGACACAGGGACTGAACTCTGATCTGACTTTGCTTGTGTGAGTAGGTACTGAAGGATTGTGAGGTAAGTTCTCACTCCTTGCATTGAAAGTGGTTCACTTTGCACGCAGTGCTTAAGTGGCCACTATCAAGACTGAGAACATCTCTAAAGGCAGGTAATTAGTACACTCCCCTAGCAGAGAGGGCATCAGCCACAGACTGCTCTTCTAAGCAAACAAGCATAAAGAGGAACATTTGAGAACACATTGTGGTAGACCTCACTGCTGATAATTGCTCAAGTCCTGTACTAAGAGACAGGAAAGCAGGATATAGGTCTCCAGAGCAGAGGACAGAATTAAGCTGCAGCACCAACCATTGCAGATGAACACCTTAACCACCAAAAGAGGAGACAGGAAAGAAACACACACCTGGAGAAGTCTGTATCCTTCCCATCACCATCAGCATTTTTCTCAGATGAAACTTTCTGGTAGACAGAGATCAAATTGCCACAAATAATTTGCTCAATGCCAGAAGTGACTTTTTTGGCACTACACATTTTTGTCTCAATGTCCTAGGCACTAGAGCATGTACACACACCTTTGAGATAGAAAAGTTCTTCAAATAGGAATATCTAGCAATGCAAAAGGCTAGTTAATTGAATACCAAGCTTTTCTAAATAAAAAATATTAGATATTATGAATAGATTTGATTACATGTATACTCCTAGAATCAGTAGAATGAGCTTATAGAATCATAGAATAGTTTAGATTGGGAAAGACCAACCGTTAACCTAGCACTGCTATGTCTACCTCGAAACCATGTCCCTAAGCACAACATCTACATATGATGGTAGTATATACATATTTGAAGATGTTTATATACTTGAAGCTGCAAGACATCTCAGCTCGGAAGATTTACAGAACAGTCCTGGAGAAAATCCTGGCATACAGTAGCCTTCATGTCATTCCCATTCATTTCTACAATCTATTCCTTTTTCTGCATCTTGACACTATTTGCACAAGGGAGCTGCAAGACAAGCCAAAACGTTGTTTCAAATGTCTGAATCAATGAAGGTTGTGAAGGAATGGCCCTTCTGTTTGGCAAGAACTATAAATCTATAGAGATGCCATAATGACAGTGAAAGTAGTAGGAAAATGTATTGTAAAAATATTTATCAGAAGCAGTAATACAAAGCAAAAATACAGATTGTAATTTAAGAATAAATATACAACATATGTATATACCTGAGCTAGTTGAAATTTTAATTCCAAAGTATGCTTTATATATTCTGAGTCTCAAAAGACATAGAGGAAAACTGATCCTCAGCAAAACATTTGAGTCTGTCTTTTCCTATCTTTCTTCTTTCTTATTTAGGAATGTGGTCAATGGTTCGATGTCCAAGTGGCAAGCAGTGACAAGTGGCGTTCCCTGTGTGTCTGTACTGGGACCAGAACTACTTAACATCTTTGTTGGTAACATGGACAGCAGAACTGAGTGCTCCTTCAGTGAGTTTGCCAATGACACCAACCTGTATGCTGCAGTTGACACACTGGAGGGAAGGGATGCAATCTAGAGGGACCTTGACAGGCTTGAGAAGTAAGCCTGCATAAGCCTCATGAAGTTCAATACGGTCAAGTACAAGGTTCTGCACCTGGGTCAGGTCAGTCCCAAGCAAAAATACAGAATGGGCTGAGAATGGATCGAAAACAGCCCTGAGAAAAAGGATTTGTGACTGTTGGTAGATGAGAAGTTCAACATGAGCCGGCAACGTGCACTCACAGCCCAGAAAGCCAACCACATCCTGGGCTGCACCAAAAGAAGTGTGGCTAGCAGGTTGAGGGATGTCATTCTGCCCCTCTGACCCACTCTGGTGATATCCCTCCAGTTACACCATCCTGGAGTACCATGGACCTGCTGAAGCAGGTGCAGATTAGGGCCACAAAAATGATAAGAGGGATGAAGTACATCTCCAAAGACAGGCTGAGAAAGTTGGGGTTGTTCAGCCTGCAGAAGAGAAGGCATTGGGGAGACTTTATAGTAGACTTTCAGTACTTAAAGAGGGACTTCAGGAATGATGGGAAGGGATTATTTATCAGGGAGTGCAGTGATAGGATGAGGGGTAATGGTTTTAAACTGAAAGAAGGGAGATTTAGATTAGATACTAGGAAGAAATTCTTTACTGTGAGGGTGGTGAGACACTGGAACAGGTTGCCCAGAGAATCTGTGGATGCCCAGTCCCTGGAAGTGTTTAAGGCCAGGTTGTATGGGGCTTTGAGCAACCTGGTCTCAGGGAAGGTGTCCCTGCCCATGGCAGGGGGGTTGCAACTAGATGATCTTTAAGGTCCCTTCCAAATCTAACCACTCTATGATTCAATGATTCTATAAAAATAAAATTGAAAAATATTTGGTTTATTGAGATTCAGGTTAAAATTCTAAAATATTTGCAAATTTTAGCAAAAGAAGAATGAGTTTAAAGCCAGCACTAACAACTATATATTTCAGCAACATTTTCTTTGAATGTAACAAATAACTAAGAGGTGACAGATTAATTTCAACATCACAGGCTGGAATTAGAAAAGATAGAAATGTTAGAAATTAGAAAAGTTTTCTTCACACGGTGCCTTTTTAAAAATGGGGAACTGGATTAAACCAAGGAATTACATTTTTACTCAAGTAGTAGAGATGAGAAAAATATAGGGGGGGAAGTTGAAAGTAGTGTTATTTTTTGTTTGGAATTACTAATACATGGAAACACTGCTTATCAAATTGCACGGAATTAGAATTATTTTCCAAAGGTTACTAAAGACATTTTAATTTCCTTTGTTCTCATTTTAGTCCAGGCTCTTAACTGATAATCTCCTGCAGTTATCATTGTACTTGAAGCCCATTGCTCTGGGGCAAATAGCTATTTGCAGAAGATTATTAGGTTTATTACTAAATAGTAACTAAATGAAAAAGCTATGACTTTGAAAGAAGACCTGGCATGCAGATAACATTTATGACTGAGTAAATTCCACTAATACTTCTCTAAGTAATTGTTGTAATTTTGTGAATTTCAATGAGCCCTTCACTTTAGGCATTCAATATTTCCTGGTTATCTACTTGACTGAAGATGAATTTTAATTTCCAAACTGTGCATGTGCAGCTGGTGTTCTCACCACTGCTTTACCTACCGCAGGAACCCAGCTACAGCAGAGGGCATAGCTTACAGCAGCCAATACAAGACCAGGAGTGCACAGAACTTTGGACATTGCCCAGGAGTCACAAACAGCTTCGGTCACTGAGCTACATTCAGAATATACTGGGTAAAGACAGACAAGCTATTAGAGTAACCATCAGCAGCAATTATTCTAGTTCAATATCACATTGGCGCAACCGTATCTCTTATCATGGGATACCACCTCAAGACATTGTGCCAAATTGTGGCACAATGACCTCCCAGAGACCCAAACAGAATATGAGAATGCCTTAAAACACAGCTGGATCACTCACAGGCACAGTAATACATTCAGCAAGCACTACAAGATCTCTAGCTTTCACAGCATTACTGTGGGATGGCTTTAGCTGGAGTTTTTCAATATTAGCTAAGGAAAAGGGCTGTTTATATAATTTCAGCAAAGATTTTCATTCCACTTGGATTTTTAACAGTTGCATTGCTCTGCTTTGATTAGGGGATCATCAAAAATCTGCAATATTCTGAAAATTTTCAAACATTTCACGTATTTTCTTGTCAGAACAGTGGTGGATCACATGACATGCAGCTGTGTTAACATATTTAGGTTTTGGATACTTATAAGCTCTTGCACTCTGGAGTATTACTTTTCTACTTGTTTACATTTGAGAATTACTGAATTTTGTTGGTTTTTTTAACCACAAGGTTAGAATTTATGGGGAAAAATTAAGCAATAAATAGGTACAGTGTCTTACCTTCATTTTTCATGTCCTGCTTGCCAGCAAAAGGATTAGAGAGATAAAGCTGGTTTTCTTCTGTGAAACTGCAACTAGTCCAGTCACAAGCTCAAAAACACTCCTTTCCGTGTCAGCTATACTTTGACCACACAAGTGTGGTTTACAGATTATGGGACTTACAAAAACACATGGCAAAGAGCTCTCAGCAGCCTCACTTATGTATCAGCAGAAGAGCTTTCAAGGGACCTCTCCATCCCTGCAGTGCTGAAAAACTTCCAGGGACAATCTTCCTGGATACTGATGATCTCGTTTAAGTCAGGGGAAACCATACTTTCAGATAGCTGTTTCATTATGGGAAAGTACCAGTTCACAGAAAAATTGCTCATAAACACAAAGCTTTACCTTTGAAACACAGAGCTTTACCTGCATAAGTTCTGATAACAAAAACAAGTCTGTACCAGCAAATCACAGGCACGCTTCATCACTTAATCACCTAGACAGATGAAGAGACCCCATAATTCTTTCTAAAGGGGCATGACAACAACCATAAATATATTTAATGTACACTATCTTATGGGAGACCATCTTGTTCTTTCTTACCTCTGCAGCTTTTTTAAATGCCAACAGCCTCAATGGCTGAATCTCAGACATGCCTGATACTGATACTGGGTACTGGTAACATGATTTTTTTACAGATAAATTTGCAATTAGACATATAAAGAAGAAAGTGAATACACTATCTTTGAGGGAAATATCTGAAATTATATACGACAATATTTCATAAATGGAATATTTACAATGCAATTTGTTCATAAGGATTGCTGAAAGTGATCCAATAAAAACAGGACTTAGTCAGTTGGGTTCAGCTGGTTTAATGAGAAGTTCTTCAAAATCAGTGCTGTGAAGTTTGGAAAAATGATGGCAAATTCTATGGTTGGAGAACTAGGAAGGGTAAGTATTTCACCTGCAGTCTCACAGTAAAAGTGCTTCAGCACAGACTCAGTAAAGGAATAAACTCCACCTGTCCTTTAGTTGCTGATACAGGTGTCTCATAGGTATTAGCTAATACCTTCCAGTCCCAATTTCAGACACACTTCAGCATATGAAATATCACACTCAAATGCCATTCTCTATCCAATATCAGAGAATAAAAAAAATGAATTTTGGAATGTCAAAACTACTCAGATCACTACCTCAAGCCTTCTTTGAGCTTAAGGGGAGTGACACAAGTCATTGTTCTTAAGATTGTCTTAACTGATAGTAAGAAGCATACTCCTATTATAGAATAAATGGCTCACATCAGTTAATCTGTTGCTGAACACTTAGAAGTAATTTAAGGGAGGTCAACACAACACTAGGGCACAATTCTGACTACTTGCAGGTATTTCAGCCACCTTGTTTCTACTTGAGATACCATGACAAGATAAATATTGCATGCTCGTTAACTTGCCTTAGGAAAGGAAAAAGACCCCAAATTTGAAAAATGCAATCATTTGTCAAAGAAGATCAAGCCTACAGGAGAAGCTGTGAGATGGTCTACTTGCATAACTTGATGATGTCTTCCTCTTGCCCTTGAGGTATTGAGCTGCCTTAAAGTCTCCATTGCCAGAGAGTACCACAGTTCTGCAATAGCTGATAAAAACTTGGACATTGTATTCTGTGGGGAGGAAATTCCCACGTTTTCAAACAAGTCTTCAGTCTACATAGGAGTCAAAACATGGCATCTCAAAGTTTTCCTGCAAGAAGGAAATTTCAACACATTCAGTTTTAGAAAAATAAGTTCGTTTGATTGTTTAGTTGTTTGGTTGTTTTCCCAGATGAACTTGGACAACAAGTTGCTTCAGGGGAATCCTGAGATTGCCCCAAGACCTAGAAGTGTTTGAGGAATACCCCTTGGGAGTAGGCTGTACCCAGTCAGGGCAGATTTTCGACATCCTCAGAAGTAGAACAGTTTCTGCTACAAACCCATCTGGTTTCACATACAGCCAACTTTTATGCACTACACTTTCCTGATATTGGTTGGGTTTTGCTCATATATATGAAACAGAATCTGCATTTGGGCTCTATTTCACAATATACAGCCTTGTTTGCCATTTTGTTTCCCATCCCTTAGACAGTACTGCCTGCCTGCACAAAGAACTGGATGTTAAGCAGATATGACCAATGGAAATGTTTTTTTTCTGAGCCAATGCAGAGGTCATTCTAGCCTTCCCTCCAGCCTCTGTGATAACTGATGACTTCATTGGGAAAAAAAACAACAAAAACCAACACCAAAAACAGCCCTGTATGTTCACATGAAGCTAGACTGAACTGGTTCTCTGAACAATATAAAGTCTCCATCAGGATCAAAGCTTTGCAATCAGATACCATCTTGGCACAGAAATGTGTTCATGAGCTCCTGTACTTTTTTCTATTAGTCTGTCTCCTTCTACCCCTGGTCACACCTCTATTTACATCAAAATGTTTTTAAAAAAAGAAGCCTACCCAATACAACCTGTAATGCCTCAAGAGGATTGCAAGCAAGTCAATAAGCTAAACCCCTTCAATGTATATGCTCTGATCTTCTACACAGTAGTATACCTTTATTATTACTACAACTATCACCCATCAGAAGTGGTGATCATCATCAAGTTCTGATGGTCCTGTACCAACAGAATTCCCATAACATACTCATCTATCCAGTTACATTGACTTTGCTTCTGCTTTGCACATCTACTTCTTTGCCTGATAAAGTTCCAGATGCCTCTTCCGATTCAGGATAGACAACACCTTTCCCTAATACCAGGACCCTAATTAACAACAAGAAAAAAGCCAGGAGCTGCCATAGGAACTGGAATCACCAGCAGGAGCAAGGAACCAAGACATACAGGAAGCAAGAACCAAAGAAGCATGAGCAGGAAGACATGATGAACTTAGAAGGTGGCCACATTAACTGCAGCATTATCCCAAATTACTAGCTTCTGTTCAGAAAGAACAAAACACTTTTCACAATAAAGACTGATGAAAGACATATTAAATATTTGCTTTACTTGTAGTCCTATCCTGCATACACCATTGAACAGTGACAGGGAAACAAAGGGACCGAAAAAGGACAATAGGACCACAGATGGGAAGCAATGATGGAAGCAGCCGTAAACAGAAGGAATGTGTCCAAAAGGAAGCTTTTCTGTTCAGAAATCGGTCATTCTCAGAAAGTAATTGGGAACCTTACAGCACAATGAAATGATTTAACCCATCTCAGATATGTCTAACGCTCTTTACAAAACATTGGACTTCCTGGGGCTATAGCGAGTCACATAATATCAGTCACATCCACTTTGAACGAGGCAAGTTACAGAAAAAAAGCCTGAATGATGCAAAGGCCAGAAATATACCCTCTTGATGCCAAGTGCCCAAACAAGTGACAGGGTGAATGTCCAAACTCATCCTTTTTACCCTATCTACCCTAATCTGCAACATTCTTTTGTATACTAACCACTGGAAGTCAACTCAGTGTCAATATAGGTGAAAAGGTTTAGAACAGCCATCTGTCCAGAGATTGCAAGAAAAGTCATGGCTTACATAGTCAGTGTACAATCTGCTTTGCTTTCAGGAATACAGCCTACTGGAATCAGTCATCAGAAACAAATTAGCCTGGGTGTTGCAAGCCTTTATCTTGACAGAAGATTAAAAGTGTTTACAATATAGTTGTCTAACAATCAGTAGCTTCCTCTGTGATTCACCCTTACGGAATTGCATAATTCTCACCTAGATTCACCATCTCCTGGAAAGAAAGGAATCCTTTTTCACCTGGAAGGTGTAGCTATTGGTGCAGCATCCACCATGGGGGAACAAAGGCAAGCCAGAAACCACTATCTCATCTCAACACACAGTCTACAGTGGTTCGGAGGCCAAGTTCTGAGCATTTCCATTGCATTAAATGAATCAAATATTCACGAGTCACAACAGCTACAAGGGAAATCAGCCAACACACTGGTAAATACGCAATTGTCACTGCATACCATCAGCTATACTGCCACTTACTGCCTTCGTACCTATAGTCTGTGCCTCTAGGAGGCACTATCGAACTACAGTCCAGGGCACCTAAGGCACTTAGAAAAGCAGCCACAGCCATAAATCCTCTTTTCACATGTTGTTGTTCATTTGCTCTCTATGAGGAGATGATTTATTTCTGTGGTAGGGAGCTACTCAAAGTAAAGCCTCAAAACATCCTAACAAGGATAAGTGTGACATATGTGTTATGTCAGCCAGTACCCATTAGAAGGCCTGTTTCCTAGAACTGACATAGATGCAAGTATTTTCTGTAAAACAGTCAACATGCTGACACCTTCTCTGATATGGAGGTCGTTGTGAACTAGGAAATGAAACTTCTACAGACCTTTTTGTTTTGTTTAATTTTTCAGAACATTCTTCATGAAACATATCCTGTTGTGTCAGGACACATCATGACACATAGGTGATACACATGTCATGTGATATACATCCCCCCCCAGTACTCTGGGCCAAGCTTTTCTTCACAGTCTTGATTCTTCAGCAAATACAGCCATAAAAAGGATCCCCATGGACAGTAATTCTCTTTCCACCATCAATCAGTAGTGGTCATTCTCTGCAAACCAGCATTCTGGTGAGGGGCAGAACGAGACCTCTTCCCCTTGGATAGTATGGGTGGTAAAGCTCCATCTTGGTTCAGTTGGACTGGGCTGGTGTAGAACTGGAGTAACATAATGGTGAGTCAGGCTCACTATGCTTGCCCATGGAGCATTTCATTGTGTTCTTTTTGTTTGTGGTTCATGCACATAATCTAAAAGGTCATTCTACACTGAAAGCAGTTGTTTTGCCTTTTCTAATGGAAAAACAATTCCCCATCTCACAATCCATAACAATAAAAATAAGAACAACAAAACCCCACCCACATGAAAGAACCAGCCAGCAAGAACATCCCATTGCACAACATCACCCCATCTCATAGAGGCCAACCCTTTCCAATTCTCCCTAGATATCTGTTCAAGAAGTTGGGCTATAAAGCATGCCCTGAAGGTGAACAGCTCCAAGAGTTCTTGGTCCTTTGCTTGATCCAAGCAATTACTGTGACTCATTGTTCTTATTTCATGAGTGACTTTAGTTTAAGGTCAATATGACAATGAGGTTTCATGCTTGGACAGTAAATGATACACAGAAAACAGATGTTAACAGGTGTCCACATGCTACTCCCAGTTGCCACTGGACTTACGTGTTTACTGCAAGCTATGGTGCAGACAAAATTGGACTCTAAGCTAATTAGTTTGTCTTTTAAAGTTCATCCTCGGAATTGTTCTCCCTGAACTCTATTTTTATTGCAATTGGTGCAGTCAATAAAACTTTGAAACTCTGTGGCTTTTTTTAAAAAAGGCCAAATATGCATAAAACATATAATTTGATTGAAAATTAAAAGTATCTCAAGTGAAAAAAACACAACAGTGTTTCTCAGTAGCTTTTAATAGATATTTGGTTTTGACAGTTGTGTTTTGATTTTTCTTCTCTTTTGCTTTGGTTTTTAATCAAAAGTTAGTCCACAAAATTTCAAAATGGAAGATTATTATGTGGAGATGAGATGGAAAGTAAAAAAAAATAATTTTTATCATCTTGGTAGCAAAATTTCAATACATTTCCACTTATTCCCCAAAACCCTTCAATTTATGACACTAACAGAGCTAACATACAGCACTAGCAATAAGCTTAAATCTCTCTGGTGAAACACTTTGGGTCTTTATCAAAATACTGCCAAAGCCAGCACTAACTCATGTGAGGGAACTCACAGGAGAGAGAGTCCAAGGTGAAGTCCAAACACAGCATGGGGATTATTCTGCACCAGAGGTCTGAATTACTGCTTATTCAGACAGAATTCTGCATTCCCTTCATGGCATGTCTCTCTCCCTTTCCTCCATCAGGTAACACTTTGCCATGGCACAAATCAAACTCCTGAACTCTTCATTGCAAATCAAAAATTAAGACAGCTTAAGGCATATAATTTGGGTTATGATTTGCAATATTCATTAAGAGAACAGCCAATTCTGGCAATGAAAAAAATGCCCTGAGCTACGATAATGAATACAGGGTTTGTTACAGCAGCAAGACTGATGGTCTCATCCATAATAATTTGACAGGGGCTTCCTTTATGTGGTACCTTGTTTTGATTTTCATATCAATAATTATATTATGTGCCTCAAAATATCTGGCTGGATGGATGACTTGATGCATGTTAAAACCATCCTTTCTGTGGATATGCACTGGAATAGGAACTATTACAGGATCACATAACAGATGTCAGGAGCAGCAATGATTCTTCAAAATTCTGTGCTACACCAGGGCCAGGGAGCGCTCTCTGTGGTCCCTTCTGCCCTTAGAAGTTATGACTTGAATATGTGAACTCAGCCTCCCAATGCCAAATGAATGCACTAGCACTAAGACTCCTCTTTATGCTTTTTCTCCAGCAGCTTCCCCAAGACACAGAGTCATCACCTGGGTTAGCACTTGCTGCACGGTGTCACCTCCTCACTGAACACAAAGTAGAGAAAGAATTTCTGCTGCACAATATCCTGGCAATTCCTGGCTAGTATGGTCATGCTGGGTTTTAACTTTCAAATGAATTGAGCTTGTCTTTTGGCTGTGAGGGTTCGCATGGCTGCCCATTCCAGGAATGTTGCATTTACTACTTCATGTGGGGCCTCAAGTACACATGAGCCAGCTTTAACTAGGACAACTTGTCAAAAACACTGCCATGGATTTGGGTGGCTTTTTCTCCTCTTGGTATTAAAGAGATTCAAACAGCTTGGGGGACTAACAGATATTTCTCTAATTTGATTTGACATTATGATAAACTGATTGTTGATATGCAGAGCTGCAGAATCTTACTGTGAGTTAATGTGCACGGTAAATTTAGAACAAACATTATGAAAAAAGTCTGTCCTTCCTTCTCCCCTTTCCTTACTTCCTAGACTCCAATCTATACTCTCAGAACAGCTTCTTTTGTTTGGTATTGCAGTATTTACCATGTGTTTGATTTGCTAACAAAAGCACAGGTCTGTGTTTTTTTTATACTTTTAAGTATTTCCTAAGGGCAAAACATAAACTTGCAAAACAGGGGCCACAACTAAATCATTGTACTATTTGCTCTTCTCTTGCAAGGACTGTTTCTTCTTAAATTTGTCAAATTTGCCAGACCAACAATTCTAATTCTCTTCACATTTCCTGGGGGAGCTATAAAGTGAATAGAAAAGAAGGAAAATGACCTCTACCTACTTTACAAGATGTCTTTTAAGGTATTTTCAAAAATGTCTTTACATTTAGAGCAGAAACACTCTGAATATGCAGCCACGTGCTGCGTGTTTTGGCATCTCCATTAAAACAAAGTAATTACATAGCTCTGCATAGTGTACATGGGCAGTTCTGTTTGCCCGAGGTTGTTACCAAGAAGACTTATGGTGGTTTGCATTCTGCAGCATCTGAGTGTCCTTGACAAGTCACTACCTGACATCCTTCTAAGAGCCACTCTGCACACATGGGTTGCTTCCCAGGATGTGGGGTAAAGGAGCACTCTTCAGGCTCACAGAGGTAGCTTAGAGTGGGTTGACCAAAGGCTGGGTTTACGTTGTAACCATGAAGACCTGCAGCACTGAGCTGATATACTGAGATCATTTGACTGGAATTTACCTCATTCTTCTCTACAGCAAGAGCAGAAGCCAGGGAGCTCAGGATCACCACTAGATGCCTATTCTGGCATCAGTGGCATCAAGTATTGGGGCACAGTGCAAAGACATACACTGGCTCTAAAGGGAAGATTTTTTGTATTCTGCAGGACCTCTCTGGATACTTTATTCAGCTGGTGGAGTGACAATCAGATATCTTTTTATATAAACGTATTGCTAGTACCAAAGTTTGTCTAATTGTTCTGATTTCCAGAGTAATTTTACAACATAAGGCTTGAAGAGTTGGTGTTTTCTTAATGGACAGTTTGTGGGTCACATATTAAGAAATGCTTTATAGCCAAGTCAAGATTCTTTCCATATTTTTTTTTTTTAAGACACATGGCTTTTTGCAAATTCACAAGCTTCTGCCACAGTCTCTCTGATCCAAATCTCTACTACTCCTCCAGTATATTTTCCACTATCCCCCACTTATCCCTATACCCTAAGGCCAAATTATACAAATTAATGTCTCAAATGGACAGTGCTGAGAAATGTCAACTCAAAGCCACATTAAGTTATTCTTGCTTTAAGTTCCCTTACAAACTTGAAACACAGTCTAAGTTTTTAAAAAGCTTTGCTAAGATACAAGGATATTCCAAAACAATTCTAATGCCTAATAAGGCAAAGCCAAAACAATATATGGAATTGTAAAGAGAATTGCGGAAGTCATGACTCTACAGTGATCGTTTAATTCTTAAATTTTTTTCATTATCTTTATTCTAGAAGGGTCTGTTTGAGCATATAGAGGCAATAAAATTTTTCATTTTAACTCCTTAATATATGAAAATGGTCAATTGTCATGGATGAAGTATTAGGAGCCTGATTCACTAGACCTTAACATTCAAAGGAAAAGAAAGGTCCTGAGCCCAGAAAGATTAAAAGCAAAGAAAATCCTGAGCCAGCACCCTCCTGTGAAACTACAGAAGACCAAAGGCCATATCACCTTGTCAATATTTGCAGGGCTATGTGTACCCACTTGACTTTGTTGTGCAAATCACCAATATAAATTCACAACCCCTAGCAGCCACATGCATGAAAATAACCATCTAGACACAAACGTAAATATACATCAGCTTTGGGAGGAAAAAAATTAAAAAAAAATAAATCAGGCTACCAGGGATTTCAGTACAGACAGAAACTAAATGTTGTACACAAGTTATAACTGAACCTTGGCTTGTTCAGAGGCACAATGCTGCTGAATCGAGCACTTGTGCTGCTTACTATAGCCCTCTTATTACCATGTTTTCAAATGTGGTTTGCTTTAAAAGGTAGTTTAACTTCCTGGAAGGACTTTCCAGTCCAGCCCTTATTCAGTGAGTAGCCCTACTGAAATCAGCTTGATCTGTATTTGCAAAATTTAGAGCAATACCATGTTTCAGTATTAAAATTAAGAAATACCTGCACAGAGAACCTGATCCTGCTTGCCTCCTGCATCCAAACAGCTTAGTCAGGAACAATGAAACCACTAATACAGCAAAGGCGAGAAGTCCTCACCTGAGAAGGATTAGTAAGAAGTCACAGGAAAAAAAAAAAAAAGGTTAGAAAATCCAGTCCTAATGCCCAAGGTATGAAGCCATTGTATAATGTCATCAAGACCAATAAGAGTAGCAGTCAAAGACACTCGATATGCTCTAATTCAATTGCAGGTTACTGGTTGCAATTGCCAGTCTGTTATGTAAATCAGGAAAGAAGGCCACAAAAGTAATCTATGATCTTAAACACAGATGAACTCTATTGAAGTATTATGGGCAGTTGTTTTTCTCACACTCTCTATTAGTAACAGGAAATACATTTCAGGTTATCTCTATTTCTCTTGAGCAATTTGTGTCAATTGCTACCTGTCTACCTCATTGAAACTGCCGCCTCCTTCCACTCTTCAGACCACACAAGTAAATAATTTAAGTAGTAACTGGCTACAGGTAAGATATCTTCTGGAATGCAGACAGACTGCCACAGGACTGCATGGGCAGACTTGAAGAATTGAAGTAAATTTTAACAGTTAAGTTGCATGTACCGTTCTTGAGGGTCACTATTATTTTAATATTGCACTCTGGAGTTAATCAGTTAATATCCTGCCTAGTCACTGTCAGTTAGGGATGTTCAATTAACAGCACTGCTGTTACAGTAAAGATAAAAGAAGTGACATTCTTCCAGGATGAACGTCATGAGGTTTTGGGTTGGTGTGTTTTCCTTTAATTTTTTGAGACAAACAAATATGACCCATCCTATAAACACAATAAGTAATAGCAATTCTTTTCCTCATTAGTTCTTCACTGTGATGTTTTCCGGGATATTCCACTTCTCTGCATTAGGGCAATTTTGTTGTTTTTCCAATTCCAAAGCAGAACAATAATGACAGTAGCATCCAAAAAAAGTTTCTTATAATTGCCTAAATTGTATAACACCTTACCAGGATGTCAGGAAAACAGTCAAAGAATTTCACATCATAAAACTGGGCATATCATCTGATATAGTAATTTTGAACACATTTTCAGACTAGCCAGAGTTTACAAGCTTTCCCAACTCCAGTTTAGCCAAAAGTCCTTCATGGGCCATCTGGTTCTAATGATACAAAACTAGAATATTTGGTGTCCTTTTCACTATGCTACATTAAATTAAAGCTTAAAACATCAGTAAAGCAAAATCCATTCTTTTCATATTATGTTTTTTAAATTAAACATTAAGCTTTTTGGCTAAGTAAACGTGTTTATTTTTGTAAAACTGTACAGCATATACTATATGATCCAGTCAGCAGAATCCTTAGTTCAGTTTCTCTTGCATACCCCTGGTCCACAGCCCACTGAGGCAAAGGGAAATGTTTCCATCGACATCAATGGGCTCTAAATGAGGCTCCTACTGTGAGTGACACTGCATCCTTACTCATCGTAAAACATGTATGAGGTTTCAATACTTCTCCCAAGAGAAAAGGTTCAAATTATACTTACAGTAGCTCTTCCCAAATTAAGTAATAAAAGGGCCCAACTGTGCATTCCATGCACACTTGGTAACTCAGCCGAAATTCAGTGAAAACAAAATATTAAGGATGTGATAAGAGGTTTTATAGCAGAAAGGCATTGTGAATTATATAGTCTTTGTATGCACTGTAGATAGCTATAAATAGGCTCTTTGGATGTAACTTTCACAAGTGCCTGGAAGACTTTGTCTTCCAGCAGTTGTTGAAAAGAAATGGAATATTGAAAATCCCGCCCTACATGTAGCTCATCACTTCTGAAGTCAGCCACAACAGGTTCCAGTTCCCTGCACTTCACCACCAGCCTTAGAAATTTGTTCTGCACATGGAAACATAAACCAAAATTTCAGAAGATGTGTAGGAGAAAAGTCCATTTTTAATAATAGAAGTACCTAGCTTCTGTAGGTCCAAAGAGGTCAAATCAATCTGGAGGCCTAAGCAATTGTGACAGTCAGCCACCCATTGCCTCAAGAAGCTGACACCTTCTATGCATCAGCTAAGGCCAACCAACAGCAAATATTATTTCTTATTTATGAAACCAGTTTATGTTTTACTGTAATAAGTGGCCACCATCTTTTTCCTGTATGTTTTATCTTTCTTTGTAGTTCTGACCTCTATAACCCTCTTGCAAAGTTTCATCCATAGCAAAGTCAGTAGTAAATATCCCACCTATTAAACTGAGGTTAACCAAGATACAGGTGTTATCCAAAGGGGACATCACAGCCCATTCTATTCTATACACATCCCTGAATCCAAATATGCTAGTAAGGCAAACATCATTTTTTTCTCCATTCTTTCTGCTTTTTTCTTCTCTCTCCACAGTAGCTTTCATGTTAGTATTACAAAATAGTTAAAACATGTCGTTCCAACAATGAATTCCTTACAAAGCCCCCTAAACAGGAGTTTTTCTGCAGTAAGAAAGGACTGAGAGAGGACTGCATGAATTGGCCCATACGGAGTTACATGCTAACTGTTGTTATTGTTCTCAGAGAGTGCATTTAAGGTTTTGGGAACAAACAATAAAACGAACAGCTGAACAATTTTAATCATGGCCCAGTTCCTAGTTACAATTATTTTTAAGCTGTCTCACCATTAGCTAGGCTCTGATTTTTTTTTTTCCCCCAATGAAAAAATATATTATGTAAAACTTCAAGAAATACTGTTTTAAAATGACAATAAAGGAAAAAAAGATTCTCAAATGTAACAAGCTATGGCTTCTGCTCTTAGCCCAGCATTTGTGTATGTTACACATAATTTTTTTAAATTTTCCATCGTCTATATACTTCATGTACAAGCCAGTTCTCTAGGTAAATATGCTTTCCTAGATAAGGCCTCTGAACTCTATGACTAGACATAGAATATCAGACTTTGAGCACAGGCTCACGTATGAGGAAAACTAGAATGCATGCTCATATGACAGCATATTTCATGCATTCTGTATTTCAAAATGCTACAGCAGGAACACATCAAATCAGAGTAAGATGACAGCTCACACAAGCAAATGAGAATGGGAGAATAAGATGGCACAAGGATGTGAAGACATTTGGAGAGACTACTGACCAAGAATGTCCTTTTAAGATGCCTTCTTCATTCATTCAAGGCCTGATTCAATTACTTCCACTGGAGTCAACAGGAAGACTTGTGGTCTTCAGTGTCTGTTATTGTGGCTCATTACTTGTGTTACAGTAGCACGCTGAAGATTCAATTAAGCTCAAGCACTGTATACCAGGTGCTATACAAACACCCACAGTGTCATAATCCCTTCTTACAAGAGCTTGCATCTAGCAAGACCTTGAATCACACAGGGAAAAAAAAATATGGCAAACAAGACGTGAAAAAATCCAAAGGGAGCCCAAGAGATTTAAACTGGGTACAAAAACAGTCACTGGCAAAGCAAGGAAGACTTTAGTTGCTCGACTGTACCCAGTGCTCTATCTATTAAAGCATTCTGCCTGCTGATGAACTTCAGGTCAAACCTGCACTGCAGAATATGAATGATAAGTGAAGGAATTAATTAAAAAACCTACCTGCTAAATACAATTAACGGCTGTCAGCGTCACAGTGTTTCTACCTTGTGCATATTACATGCACTGCAGTAAAACTACTTTGTGTGCAGAAGGCAGGAATTACTAGTGCTCCACTTGCAACTCTTGTTTTTAATAAGAATTCTGCAGGAAAATGTCATAAACAGAAACACAGAATCACTCCAGAGGTTACCCATTTCCCCTCCTCCCACACTATGGCAGGCTCAGTTATATCCGTGTCATTCCTAACAGATGTTTGTCTCATCTGTTGATGGATGCTCCAAGCTATCATTAGGTAATCTCTTCCAGCACTTCACCTCCCTTGCCATTAAGGCTGTTTTCCTTACTTCTAATCAGAACCTTTCTTGCTACAGCTTATGCTATTAGTCCTTCTCCTACCACATCCGCTGTTCAGTCTTTTCTTCTTTAGGTTGATCAAACCAATTCAAATGTCTCCTTTTAAATCATCTTGATGACTAGTATTTAGCTTGAGATCCGCTGGAACCTTAGTGCTTCTTCTACAGTATTCTTGTTTATTCCACGTTTACACAGCTTATTCCTGTCTAAGTGCAATAACTTAGACTTGTCTGTCACATAGCCATTGAACTTTAATTCTAAACATAATTTGAATTCTAATTATAGAATATATAGAGTTAATGTCAACTGCAAATTTTGTAAGCCTGTTCAACACCATCATGAAGGACACTACCAAAAATCTTGAATACTGGGAGGCCTCCACAGAGACTCATTCAACACATCGAAGAACTACTGCAAAACACTATTTAGACAGAGTTAGTGGGCCTATTTTGCACCCACTCTATGCTACTTTAATTGAGAATATTTGCCTTGATTTATTACTGGAATGTCATAATAAAGCAGCATCAAAGACCTTACTAAAATTGGGAGAGACTTGCTAATTCTGTATCCAGAGTCTGCTTCTCTGTTGTGGATTGGCTTGACATGGTTTGACAACTAACACAATTTATTCCTGACTGTTATTGATATAGTGGGTGTTATTCAACTCTTTATTTTCTATATGTTTAAAATTAGGTTGTTTGTCATTTGCTCCAGAATTCTGGGGGGAATTTTATTTAATTTGATCAGTCTTTTCTTTCTAACTGTTCTTTTTCCTCCTTTCTAAAGGTAGTCACTACCCTTTTCCCTTTCCTCACCTATCTTGTCTGAATTATCAATTACTAATTATTGTATAACTGGTTTTTTTTTTAATATCTCTAAAGTTGGCATGTAAATTCTAGACAATCTGAAATTAACTTAGTTAAATACCATGCAGTTAAAATCTGTACCTTAATGAAAGTACACAGGGAAGCATAAGGGCCCATTTAGCAATTTCCTGAGTTCTTTCCATGTTTTACTTTGTAATGTTAATTGCCCCTTCAATAAAAACCTTTCTCCTTTTTTAAACAATTGGAGGAATTGACTGGTTGTTTTTAGCAACATGTGTTACTGCCTAGGAACAAAGCTGGATCATTGATATTCACTGATCTTATGGCTACAAGAGATAAATGCCCTGTTTGGATTCTCTGACGACTGAAAAGGAATGAGTTCACGTCTTCACTTTTCAAACAGTATAGCATTAGGAAGAAATAGCTGCTGAATTCTGGAAGCAGAGTAGATGCATCAGTGAAATGCTATATCTAAACTAATTAAACTTATTATTCTGCAGAGCTAGTTATCCCAAACACAAAACAGTGTCATAAGCACCAATGCTTTCATATGGGGAATAAAGCACTTCAAAGACAGTTCAGGAACTTTTTTTGGACAGATCTGCATCATTGATTTCAGCCAGAGCCAGATCAGATTAAAAAATGGCAATTCCTTTCCTCACCAAGATAACAAAATGCAAAGCCAAGGTTCATCTAAGTATATTCTTGTAGACATGGAAATGTTGCTTAGCACTTGTATACAGCCTTGACACCAGATTAGTACTAAATTCCATAACTCTGTAATTATAAGAGCCAAAAAATTCCTACCTACCTTGTTAACACAACCCATATATTGGAGCTGGAAAAAGAAAGCTACAAATAGTCATAGTCATTCTGATCCTCATCTTGTACTCAGTTAGTTGCTTTTTCACACAGCATTCAATGCGGAGAGAGTAATTTAAAGGTCATTTCTTATTGCCTAGTGACTTTACATTCCCAAGTATTTTAGGAAACAAAACCAGAGTTTGTTGTGAAAACATAAATTATTGTTATACTGCATAGTAGGAATACTGAATGGGAATATTTAGGGGGAATTGCCTCATTTGCTATATTCTTTTTTAACTGTTGATAAACCCATGTCTAATGATTCTGTGGATCTTCTGCCCACTAACCACAACCTTTCAATGAAGGTTCTTAATAGCATCCCTGTAAGTAGAGTTGTTTTCAAAATAAGACATCATGGAATAAACTCTGGGCAGGAGGACAAACCTATAAACAATTCAGACAGTTCTTTATACAAAGATTGGTTGAAATATCAAACAAAATGCCAAAAGTCATGCAGCCAGCAGTTAAAGTGACTTGTGTACATTAATTCAAGAAAAAGTTGGATGATGCTTTGGAAAAGAAGGAAATACTACAGTGAAGCAGACACTAACTTTTTTTCCTCCTTTTTGTAGTTAGAATTATAACGAGACTGTTTCACATTGTTAATAGATATTACAAAAACAAATATTATAACTACAATTACCAAACTTTCTTCTTTCATTTTCTGTAATCTACAAGAAAGTTTCCCATGGTTATACCAGACTGACCACTGCGTTTCCTTTGCAAGACTACCTTTACAACTTTACTTGCTGAAATAAACATATCTCTTTTTTGGCTTTAAAAGCCCAGCAGCGCTTTAAAAATAAAATGAAGCCTGAAAAAGAGATGAGGAAGACAAGATAAAGTAAGACATCTTAACAAGTACACAAATGACTAGAAAATTCAACAGATACCTGGAGAACAAAAAAGATAGAAACAAAAAGCATCTTTATCTGTTACATATTTCTGTTATGTCCAACCCTTTTGTGGTCATCAGGACTTATTACACAGCAGAAAAAACAATCAGATACAGAAGAAATATTTCAAGGAAAAGGAAAACAACATGAAAAGTCAAATGCAAATTCATTTTTCACCAGCATTTGTGTCATAATAAAACTGATAAAAAATTGTTTTTGTTGGAGGAAAAGTGATTACTACAGTTTGCCAGAAAACTAAAGCACCAAGATAATCACCAAGACTGAACAGCTGGGACTATTTAGTCCACGTACCAGAAAACAGGGAATCTTACCCATGCGTATAAATACCTGCTGGGAGGCTGTAAAGAAGAGCCAGACTCTTCTTTTGGTGTCCAGTGAAAGTGCCACTGGCAACAAGCACAAACCGAAATACTGACATTCCATTTAAAGATAAGAAAAAAGTTTCTTACTGTGACAGGGGTAAAGCACTGGAACAGATTGTCTAGAGAGAATTAGGAGTTTCCACCATTGCAGTTATTGTGCAGATGCACAACTGAATGCTGCCCCAAACAACCTGCTGTACTTGACCCTGCTTTGAGCAAGGAGCTTGGACTGCATGATGTCTAGAGGTCCCTTTTAATCTCAGATATTCTGTGGTTCTGTGCTCCAGGTAAAGCTCTTGTGAAATTTAAATTAACTTATGTCTTTCAAAAATGTTTTGCTTTCCTAAAAATCCAGTAAAAAGGAAGATGAAGAAAGCAAAATTCTACTGCACCCACACCAATTATTAAATAACCCAGAATCGGAACAAGACAAAGTCTTCATGTTGCTGTACTGCTATATCATCAGATGATGTTCCACATTCTGGAGATAAAAGCTATGACGTTCAAATTAAGACACAGAGTAGATTTACTAGAAAGCTTTTGTTTTCTTGATCCAAGTATTTATCACCATTTTAGACTAACAGCTGAAGTTTATCTTTTGTAATGATAAATTATGACTGGATAAAACTTGTCTGGGCCTGCCCTTTATTTCATTCTTAGTTGCATTCCCTTGGTCTTTGAGGAACAAGTAGTTAAATTAGGATGTTCTCTTACAAACGGTTTGCGAGAAAGCAGGGCTATTTCTGTAAACAATGGGAAAGTCTAGTTGTTGAATATCTATTCATGAGAGAGGGAAAGAAAATATGGGTATTTGACAAAAAAATATCCAAAACCATACCTAAGGGTCTTCACAGTGTTCAAGATGCCACAAATGACAGTTACGATCTACCCTGGCATGAGGTAAAGTGAAGTCTCATTGAAGTCCCATGGAGTAAAAGATTCACAGTAACTCAGGATGCTACTAGGAACTAAGTCTTGGAAGAAAGTAAAGATCAAATACTAAACTGCATACAAAGTTCATGGAGAAATACAGCATTTCTAAAAGAGAAAGCCTGAGATAATATCTGTAAGCAATGCTAGTGACAAGGAAGAAAGGGAGGAGAATTGTGCCTGTATGTATTTATTATTGCCAAATAGGCTGAAAAAAACCTGGCATCACTGCTATGGTATTTTCTTCACTAGATCTAAAGGACAGCAGCAGTGGAATCTGCTGTTTGTGTTAAAGTGTCAGGAGGGGAAAGAACAAAGACATGGAAACATCTGCTTTTAGAAGCCACTTGAAAAATAATTATGCAATAGCCTGTGAAAAACATCTGTTAAAAATGCTGCTGTCCACCCATCACTTAAGGAAAATATAAGCAAGACCAGGAGAAGATTGTGGCTCATTTTTCTCTTGGAATACCCATTACCCCAAATCTAAACTGAAATCCAAGGGTAAGTTTAGGTAGGGAAATACACGATCGAAGCAAGCGGGATGATATACCACTGCCAAACAGATGGTACAACCTGCTGTTACATAATCAATACAAATTGAACCAGAAACAAGGCTTAGCGTGAGTACTCTTTCTGAATACAAACAAATCACTTCCTGGGAATTTTCAGCCCTCCCATTCACAGAAACTAAGGCCTTGCAATTAGTCATGGACTTCTCTGTTCTAACACCAGTGAGGTTATTCCAGCACAAAGCCTCCCTGCCCATCAGGCAGAGGAACTCAAGTTTTCTGTAAATCTCATCACACCACATCTCATCTTGTTATACATAATTGATTTAACATCCAAACCTTTCAGGTGGACTAGTGAGTCCAATGTGTGTCCACACAATACTACCTGAATCCCGAAGAACGCTCTCTCCTTATCACTTTGATGTGCTGTGCACACTCAATAGCTTATTCAGTACCGGTTTAAATGTCCTCATGTAGGTGATTCAATCTACAACATTTTAACCAGCAATTGAGATAGTGTGTGTCTGATGTTCCCATGGTCCTGCTGATGAGCAGAAACTGTCTGAACAATGATCTTTAACCCCTTTTTTACCCTGTGCCTAAACCTTTAGCCAAAGTAAAGGAAGAGTTCATGTTTTAGTTCTTAAGAAGGCTCATATGAGCAAAACCACAACACCTGACACTTTCCAACTTCTGCACTGACTACTGAATATGCCTAACTTCATCTACAGATCAAATGGCATATTACTGATGAGATTTTAAATTGCAGGTGACAGAAAGAGCCTGGATATGAGACCCCTGCCTTTCCTGTATCCTCAAGTTCATGCTCAAATTCAGTTGCACAAGAAATTCTGCCCCTCCTACCATAGAATTACAGAATCACCTAGGTTGGAAGGGACCTTCTAAGATCATCTAGTCCAACTGATGAAAAAAAACCAAAAAAAAAACCAACCCTACACACCACACCCAAACCAACATCAACCCCCAACACTAATCCCCAAGCACCATGTCAACTCGTCTCTTGAACACCTCNNCCTGGGCAGCTCATTCCAATGCCTGACAACCCTTTCAGTAAAAAAATATTTCCTAATATCTAACCTGAACCTCCCCTGGCACAACTTGAAGCCATTATCCCTTGGCCTATCAGCTGTGACCTGGGAGAAGAGACCGACCACCCCCCCCCCCTCTACAGCCTCCCTTCAGGTAGTTGTAAAGAACAATAAGGTTTCCCCTCAGTCTCCTCTTCCCCAGACTGAACAGCCCCAGCTCCCTCAGCCTCTCCTCATAAGACTTGTGCTCCAGAACCCTCACCAGCTTTGTTGCCCTTCTCTGGACCTGCTCCAGCACCTCAATGTCTTTCTTGTGGTAGGGGGCCCAAAACTGGACACAGTACTCAAGGTGGGATCTCACCAGTGCCAAGTACAGGGGGACAATCACCTCTCAGGTCCTACTCACCACACTGTTCCTGACCCAGGCCAGGATGCTGTTGGCCTTTTTGGCCACCTGGGCACACTGCTGCCTCGTGTTCAGCCGACAGTTGACCAACAACCTCAGGTCCTTTTCTGACAGGCAGCTCTCCAAAACCAAAAGAAATTTTTCTTGCACCTCAGAACAGAACCCTAAAATTCGTTGCTGTGTGTCACTGCATTTGCCTCAGAAGTGGATATTTGTCAGTAGGAAGCAAAGCACTTGCTATAAATACAATATGGTTTGTAAAATGCATTGAGATTCTCAGTGGTAAGGGATGAGTAATGTAAGAGGATATTATTTTTATATCAATAAAACAATGGCTCCAAAATATAGTCACCTTGCTGCTTAAGCTGTCAGAAGAAAACAGAATAAAGGGAGGGGAAGGGTGGATTTAAACGTGCCCAAAATAACTGTAAACCAGATTTTAAATTAATTGAAATTCCCAGGAAATGTATTCTCAAAACAATGGCTTCTAAGAAACATCATCACAATATTTCCTCTGCTTATTTTTGTAAATAAATATTTTTTTATGGAACATTTTAGCCTCTATTAGTCTCAGCTCTTTCCTGAACTATCAACAGTGATTAATGCAGATGGTTTAATGAATGTTTCCTTTTCTCTGTATATTTTTTTAAGGAACGTTAAATGAGCCCAAAAACTCAATGCCAATCTTCAGGGTTTGGTAAAAGCCATCCATGTTTTGCTGCCTAAAAGCATTTTAGGAGTAAAACTTACTGAGTATGACAGATTTAGGTATTTTTAAGGAGTGGGAGGGCAAGTGGGAGAAATCTATGACTATGACTATGTGCTGCTGTCCTCAAGTGCTTCCTTGAAATTCAGACTCCAATAGCATTCCAGAATAAGATCAGTGAGCCAAACCTTAAACCTTCACTCGCATATAGAGGATCTCTCATCTAATTCTCATGGAAGAATACAAGTTTTGGAGATCTGGGAAGGGATTTTATGAAAATATAGCTACACAGCAAGAGTTTTGTTATATTTCCCAGGTTAAAATGACAGAGGAAGAGATCTGCCTATCACTGCCCTTCAAATTTACTGGCAAAGACAGAAGCTACTGCTCTCTGAATATTTTGCTCAATTAAAGACTGCAAAATTTGGCTCAAGTAAACCATCTTCAAATTCCAGGATACTGCTTTCTCCTGCAGCTGGAATGCAGTGAAGCCACCAGAACAAAGACCAAGCTAAATATTTTAACTGAGCAAGATACATTCTGGTTTTGTGCTCCAAACTACATGGAAACCTGTATTATGAAATGGGATCATGGGATTAGAGCAGGTTTGCCATTGGCATCTGGGAAATGTGGCAATTGGCTTCAGTATAGAATTTCCCCAGTTAACATAGGTCACATAGGTCGGACCAATTTCCATGTTAGTGCAGGGTGCACATACACATGTAAATGCCACATGTTTGCAGCCTGGCTGTAAATGATCTAGTAATAGTTCATTACAATGCTAGTGCCACTTAAATTAACGTTCAGTGTGATTTAATCAAAACCCTGGGTACCACATAATCTGAATTAAAAATAAAAATTGCCTTCTCTAGTGACTATTACCAATTGCTTTGCTTGTGGGTGAGGGAATAGCTATGCTTACTAATGCTTTGGGTGTTTTTTCAAAGGGAAGAAACTAGTAAAGGCAATTCAAGGGTCTTCCAAAATATGAAGGTTAAGATATACAGAGAAGCTAATCTGGATTAAGGTAGAGCATGAATTTAAATATAAATCCTCCTGATTAACCCCTGGTGAGATAACAACTTCTGGTATAGTTCATTTTTCAGTCTTACCTGAGAACCTGGATAGGAAATTAATCTAGGACAATCTATCAGGAGGAGCCACTCTGGAATAATTTCCTATGAGAAAATCCCTGGGACTGATCATTCAAATGCTGTTGGGCTGTACACTGACGTCCCCTTCTACACCTGATGCAGGCTGTCACCTACATCAGTTGCTCAGTTCCACTGGACTCCTCTCCCTGGGGTCTACAAGTGAAGGAACAAAAGTGTGTGGAGTTTACCCTGAGCACAGGGACATGCTAACATTTTCATCCAGAGGGTTGTCTTTACAGTACACAGCTGAACCTCATGCAGGTGAGTTAACACATTTCCTAGAAGACACTCAAGTAAAAGAATCAACTACTTTCTCATGTCAACAAGATGCAATCAATACATCAGTGAGAGAAATTGTGTAATATCTAACATACTGAGCAGGGATTGCTCCTGTCCAGCAAATGGACTTCAGCCCGTGCTATAAATCAGCACAAGCAGTGAAAACCCTGGAAAATCTTGGCCTCTCTGGAAGAAACAAAAGATTTAATCTATTCTTTGGATATTTGGGTGAGGAAAGCACAATCCCTTGCTCTTTTGAAATGTATAAAGCTGTGCAGAGAAGGCAACAAACCACTTGTATTATGTCACATACTGAAAACAACACCTGATAGTCGGTTAAATGTACGTGCAATAAATTAAATCAGATATGTCTGATTTCTGGCAGCTTCCTTATAAATCCTCTAGTCCTGCCACTTGCCCATATTAAGGGTCTCAAAAAATTATTTTAAGTTAATCAGCCTTCAATGAATATTATATCCTTTTGCACTCAGAAATCTTGCAGAATTTTCCAGCTTGTTCAGGTATGCTCCAAAACCATCCATTTTACAGGAAAAGGAAAGAGCTCATCACCTAAACAATGGCTTTGTCACCAAATTTTCTCATTACATTTTTGCCATTATATTTTAGCCACCATACAAATTAATTCAGATTTTTTTACTACAAATCCGGGTACAATAAACAAAAATATGTAGTTCCTTGTCTGGGGCACTGATGACACGAATATAAATGTTCCGTAACACTTAGAATTTTGTGGAAATTATTACATGATAGAATAAAGCCTTATGTAAGGCACTTTTGTTTCCCAAGTGGACAGGTAAAATTTAAAATAACAGCACTCAGAATTCAAAGAGAAAACTTAAATCAGAGGAGTTTTTTAAACACTTTTGCTACTATTTCCTGGTTTCATGCACCATTCTTAAGTTTCTTTCCGCTGCAGAAAGTGCAGTGCAGAAAAACAGCACTTCTCTGGATATTTTAAGTAACATGATTAGTGAATTTTAGGTTATTTGTACATCATGAACTGAGGTTTTACAATGGGAAGGTAAAGAACATTAAGAACTCACTGTTTTATTCCCTCAAAATTCTCCCTCTGTTCCTTTTTCTTTTTCATTAAGTGTGAAATAGAGCTTGCAACAACAAAAGCAAAAGCCTCCACAATCTGAAATAAAGCAGTAACTGTATTCAGTTGTACCAGTACCAAATTCTTTTTCTCTGTAGACTACACATTATCTAGCTGCACAGGTCTGTAAGAGCAGAATTATAATGAGCTAGTCTTGTCAACCTTCTATGTGTGATTAGCTATAGCAGTTTATTTCATAATACTGTGTTATTGTCATACCTGCACACTGACATCATCTGTGCCATAGATCTCTTTTAGAAAACACCCACTCCCACTCTTGATTTAATGGTGGAAAATGCACCACAAATCTAGGTAAATTACTCTTTCACTATTAATTACCATGGGCATTAGCTTTCTAGGCTCTTTGTCCTGTGGACAGAGGAGATAGCACCTTTAATAAACACAGGGAAATTCACAAAGCTCATTTGTCAGAGATCTGTGTTTTAGAATCTCTAAGATCACTTTGTGTGTGTTAGTTCAACACTTCCATCTTCACTGTGAAAACAATGATTATAGGATTGGACACAATGTTTCCCTAGTGGTCTCCCTGATGCTACATCTGAAGATACATCTTATTCTATCTGAGAAATCCCTTTACATTTATCCAAGCACTATTTTTATCCCTTTCAGTAACACCACTACAGGGAATGATCATATTCAATTAGTTATACACTTTTTACTCTGAATATTAATCAAGAATATTTAATAGAGAGTTCTACCTTCTAAGCATAGCATCATTTGTTGTATTTAGATATATGACCTTTGGTTCACCCATATTGATCTATAATGTTCAGAGGGGCACATTTATCAAGCCTTACGGTTGTGCATATACATAAACCATCTCCATTATCACCACAGTTCCTCCTACTAACAGCAGCACAATGGGACACTCCACAGACCTGCACAAAGGCTAGGCTAGCATTTTAAAGACAGAATCTGGAGGAAAATCTAACACAACTTCCATTATAAATCATATTTTCTTCTCCGTCCTTTTTTATTCCATCTTCAAATTCTCCCAGCTGTAATGTATTTTATTCCAAAGCCTTGATAAAGAAATTGAAAGCAAGGCTACAGTATTAAAGCTCTCCTCGGGGAAGAATTCCATAATTCCTTTTTATGACCTACCAGCTAACCAGTTTTTAATTCATACAATATGGACTACACTGATTTTGCATAGTGCTAATCTTTTTTAAATCAGAATGCCATGTGGAACTCAGTCAAGTGCCTCACAGAGGCCTGCGTATATCATGGTAACTGTCAGTTAAATCCACTATGTTACTCATTCACCCCATCAATGGAAATCCATTCTGTGCGGCTGAATACTATAGAAATTCAAACTCTATTGCAACTTTCTCTTTTCAGCAAGCAGCAGCATACATTGTGAAGAAGGGAGGAGCTCTGGACATTCACTTCCACACCCTCTGAGCCGAGGGACCAGCCACAATACACTTCTTTGCCATACAGCAGCAGTTCTCACTTCTTCATGGCTACAGACAGTCGTCGTAACCAAGTGCTGTCTCAGTACTACCCTGTCTCCTTCCTGACTGCCTTTTTCTGGTTTTGTACTAACTAAAACCTCAGTAAACTCATGGATTGCATAAATAATGCTTGCAAAAAATTATTTCCAATGTACATAAAAAAATGTATATAGGCTTGAAACTCCAAGGTGTTACCTTTTAACCTTTGTGTTATCTGTTACCTTTCCTATCTACTTGTCTTGAGAAAAAAGCAGGCACCAGAGCAGATATTTTTATGAGGGATTTGTTTCCCAGACATACTAGTGCCATTTTCTCTCCTAAACAACTGAAAATATGCTCAGTTTCTATGAAATACCAGTATTGACAACAGTGAAAATACAATAAGCTGAGGCTGCCCATACTACTGCAGAGCAGACTCAGTGGGCACTTCATTACCCAAGATACATTAGTAAAGTTCTGGTTCTAAAAATCAGTTAAACTCTGATGACAATTTGTATCTCCCACTTTTTAGTTTGTGAGTAGCAAGTTGAGCAGCGTCTCATTCCTAGTAGGCACATCTAACAATTGTATGAGGAAGCAGTCATCTGTGCAATCCAGGAACTTGGATGACACGTGAGCTGCTGCAATATTATTCCAATAGATGCCTGGGAAGTTGAAATCACCTATAAGAACCAGGTTCTGTTGGCCCAAATTTTGCTTACATGACCCAAACATTGCTTCATTGGCCTCATCATCTTGGTTTGGAAGTCAGCAGCAGATGCCTACTGTAAGATCCTCCTTGGAGACGACCCCTCTTGATATTTGATAGGGCTTCCACACTCGCTGAAATTGACTTCTATACATCCAAGGTTCCCCTTAACATAGACCGCAACTCTTCTTCCTCTTCTTCCCTTCCTGTCTTTATGAAAGCCTATAGCCATCCATCATGATTCTCCAAGTCACATGAGCTGTCCCACCATCATTCAGTTATTCCTATCGTAACCTTCTGACTGGGCACAGAGCTCCAGTTCCTCCAGTTTAGTCCTTAGGCTGCTTGCATTAGTATACATACACTTGATGTGGATGTGGACTTTGTTTCATACCACCACACCTCCCAGAATGGATTGTAAGTATAGAAGGTCATTTCATTACATTTTAAAAGACCAGAAGATGTGGCCAAAGAGAAGGGACTCATTGTCTTTTCTTTTTCTTTTTAAACCAATAGAATACTGAAAGGTAAATATAAACCTTATTTCTAGTGTGTTGATAGGAGACCCACAGGCCTTGATTAGGGAATTAATTTGTTCCTTCATCTGGCTAGTGGAGAAAAATACTTTATCAAAACTTCATTTCCCTTCAATGATATGATGTCTACAGCAGAAAGAAGCCATAAAAAGATGAGGCCTCTTTGCAGAGACTTGGAAGTTAAAACAGAAAAACAGAAGATGGAAATGAAAGTAAGAAGTAATGTATTTTTAAGGTTTTTGCCAATGTTGAAATCAGCAAATCTAGCAGGATCCTCCATTAAGACAGATCAGTTCCAGTCTGATATTATTTACGTCACCACTAATAAAAGAGTAATTCAACCACTTCCAATAAAAACACCTGAATATTATCAACAGGATCAAGACAAATTCAGGGACAGGCAGCATTCTGAAAAATCTCTTACAACTGCCTTTTACTGCTTGAATTATTCAATTCTGGTATGGATAAACAACGTGGTTTCATTGTTGCAAATATAGACTACATATCTCTAATTAATAATAAATGAAGTTGGAAGTTCTATTATATTACAGCATCAAATGAGAGGCCTCCATTTGGAATGAAAATTAAGACTCTGTTTTGTGAATTCCATACTACCAGTACATGGGTGACAAGCTGATGGGTAGCAACTAGATTTAAATTCTAAAAAGGGATGTAGGTAGCAGGACAATTAGTTTATGGCTATCATGTTATCTTAGAAAGGGAAAAGATAGCTCAGCAATATAAGCAGCCTCAGTAGTGCCGAGTCTTTGTGTCTCCACACAGGGCCTTCGAATCACTCCCTTGGATTTAGGTACCTAGATTCTGCCTAAGTTTTTCTTTAGGGATCTAAGTGCTTTTTTGGATCTCACTCTAAATTCTTACTTAACGTAGAACCTTTTCCAAATACTCCATTAATTTCTCCAGCAATTACCAGAAGACTGTGAGAATATTTCACTAATCAACAAAATAAAGAAAGTATTAAATTGCTTTTCTGGTTTTAAATGAACTATGGAAGAAAACACATCTGCTAAGTAAATCTAAAACATTGGGTTGTGTGATTAAACCACTTAAAAATATATTTGTAGTGACTTATGAGGCCCTACTGCTACAGATCATAAAATCTTAATTGTTATCAACAAATGTATAAATACACCTCATTAACCAGTTATTATACACACAGCTCACACGTCCACACCAAGAAACAGAAACGTTGCATAAAACTCCAAATCTTTGTAATGTCCCCTTACTTGGCATCTGCAAAAGAACACAGGAATAAATAAATACTGTATGATCTAACAACAGCAGGACATCTAATCCAGACAAGTATAATGGCTTTGTTGTGCTCTCTTGGGAGAGACAAATACTCTCTTTTCACCTTTCAGAACTCCAGGATGGAGTTAACCAGTATCATTTCACAGGGCTGGTGTAATGGTCATAAAATGAACCAAAAATAGTAAGAACTGCATGTTAATTTTAAATAAACCTGCATGTTGAAATGAGAAGGAATCCATATCCATATGATTTAATCAGGCCATTCTCCCCTTCTCTTTACTATATAATATAAGAGAACTCAAAAGGAAATTGCAACTCATCACCCATACAGGAAGTATCTTTTATTCCTCCTGGCAGACTTTTAGTACTCAAGCTGAAAGATGTGGGTTCTACTTTCATCTTCTTTTGATTTATATAATGATCCTGTTTGTTTGTGTTGAGCCCAGATTCTTTATGAGTTCAGTAGACTGTCAACAACAACAGGACTCTCAGCTGGGCTTTGTGGATGCCGATGCTGAGTTGCAATTGAATTTATATGGCTCTGAAGTTTGTCTGAACCACAACCTTCAGATTCATGACCAAACTTAGGATGGAATTAGATGCATGTTCTGTCCCAGAGCCATTCTTCTTCTGCAAGTGTTTAATTCACTTGAAGCTCCAAGGATAATGTCCCATAGGAAGGATGGAGACTTCACTTCTCTAAATAGCAGAAAAAAATCTAACTCTGGGAGACACATGCGCCTTGGAGTTGAAAAAGGATAGATATATAGACAATATCAGCCCATGTTTCTGACCTTTTCAAGAAAGTAACAGAGGCATCAAATGTGCAACCTTTATGTCAAATCTCTAGCCACAAAATTAAATTCCAATACAGATTTTGCATCTGTATTCTGTATGAAAAAGATACATAAAAGGTAAACTTGGAACAGAAAAAATTAAGGTCACATGCAAAATCTGTAAAAATTGCCCTCTTAGAGGAAAATATACATTAACTCTTTATCTGTCATGGTTTTTAGGATAAATTCCTGTAAATGCAGAAAACATCTGAAAAAATATCACAAATCAGGGAAGTGCTTGAAGCAGCTCTTCAAAACATATAACATTCAGGTACAGACCTTGGGAACTACAGCCATAACTAACTGCTAACATAGCTAAACCGTTGCTTGTACTATACAGAAGTCTTTCAGAGGCACTCTATACTCTCAGAACACCTACAGTCCCATCAGGAGACTCAACTCTATTTAGAATTTAGCATTCTAAATAAAGTTAACATTTTAATTTAACCTAGTGATAAAGTCATGGCAAAGTTCACTGTGATTATAGTAATGTCTGCGGCTCCATTTGTTAAAAGAGGAACCCAAAATACCTTTCAAGAGCAGGTGCAATATCAGCAAATGGAGTTCTATGCTCTTCCAGATTGCAGCACCTGAATACAGAAAAGCTCTTGCTTAGCTGTTTTGCTAAAGAATATTTCAAGCACAGGTTCAGCCTATAAGTGTCTTTCTCTAAGTTGGGGGCCACCTCCCACATAATTCAATAGCACCAAGAGATAGATCTTCAAAATTAAAAGAAAGGTTTATTTCTTACATTATGAAATGCTTCAGTTATCATAGGATGGTCATGACCATGTGAAACAAAAGGTTTTATCTCCATTCCACATTCATCTCTAGCATATCTCTAACATGCTGTTTACTCTCAACTTCTAAAATGTATTATTTTTTTAGATGACGGCTGTGGGGAAAGCAGATACAGGGTAGGCCAGGCTAAATTAAGATCACAAAATCACACCACATTTTCAGCAACTAGCTGATCTCCCATGAAACAGGATTTCAAACTTTCTTTGGAATACTTAATGAACAAATTCCCAGGAGGTTTCTGTCTATGATGATAGCCAACTTTCCTTTTTTTTTTTTTAATGATTCTTCAGAAAGGGCACAAACTGATTCCTTGGAGAGATAGTGCCTTTTATCTACAAGGACTTAGTAAACAAATTGATCCAGATGTTTTGCTTTAGAACTCTCCAGACATAGTAAATTATTCCTTACTACATCAACACTTCATTTCCTGCATTTGCAACTAACATCTCAAAACAGAACACTTTTCAAAAGACAAATAATTGAAATGTTGTATTATAATTAACAAGATCATTTGGACACTTTCTTAAATAAAATCTGTCTTCGATACATGGATGCATTCAGTACCATATAACAGTTTCCAGAAAGGATCAAGATCAAATACATTAAGAATGTATTTGTATTTTTTTCCTAAGCCACTGAAACTTTATCAAAGAAATCTTAAGAATTTATTTTTTCCTTTCTTTTGTTAAATGACTCACTACATTTATCTTTATCCCTAGACCTGTACAACAGTCATGGATGTAGAAGTCTGAGTTAAAAACTCAGACAACAAATAGTCTATGCCATTAGGATGAAAGTCAAATGGGAAAAAGTAAAAGTGAGAGAATAGGTCTGTGGACTACTTAAAAGGATATTTAACAATATTTTACAATGTAGGAAAAGATACATTCAAAATTAATGAAGAAGAAGGAAAGATCTTATATCTTTAAAGATATGAGACTTTCAGAAATAAGAACAAGACAAATATATTATCTGTAAAAATGCACTGTTAAATGTACTCCAGCTGAATATACTGTATCAAAACACATTTTAGCTGATTTCCCTAACTTTACATGTTTTTCTTCCATTTTACAATGATGTGATCAGTTTCTCCATAGCATTGAATTAATCTTTGCTAATTACAGGCTTTCTGAAGGTCACATGCTGACAAATATAGCAACCAGCTTTCCATTCTGTGCTTCCTGAATCAGAATATTTGCTTTAAAATGAAATCATTGGTAGCTTTCCAGTTACTATAAGGACAGCAGGATCAACTGAGTGCACAGCAACAGATTACGAAGCAGGTGGCTTGAGGCTAAAACTAAACAGTTTCCTCACATAGCTTTGTAAAGTGGGGTGCAGATAACTCCTAATGAGTGTTAAGGGCTGTCTGGTCACTTAGTTGTATACAAGGTCTAGACAGGTCAAGGTCTAAGGATCAGAGCTTCTAATTACATTCTATTAAACACTCGTTAGTTGTAAAAGATGTCACCAGAAGAGCCATCAGAGCTATAGTGTCTAATTATTAAACAGTAGTGCCCTTATAAGACCCTCCGGACATGAAAAATTATGATAAGATACTGAAACAGAAAAAGAGACAGCCAAAAAAAGAGGTGAATCTGAGGACACAGCTGAAAATTGAGGTCATTGTTCTATATCGCATTCCTCATGTAAAAGAGGAATTTGAAACTCATCGTCTATTGAATCAGTCGGTATTTGGCAGCATCAATTCTAATGTTGAGTTAAACCATTTAGGAGGCAGATTTGGAGAGCCTTTCATTGCAAAATGAGCAAATAATGAAATACACTTATTTCATAACCTGTATTTGTTACAAACACAACTCACTGAGCTGTTGCTCATTCCCTAAAAGCTAATAAAAAGGCGAAATTAATATGACTAAAGCCAACATTTTTTTACTTCCTTTAAATAAAAGCCTTGTATAAAAGCTCTTGTGGTTTGGTGATACTGTGCTGTTGCTGACTGGCAGGGCAGGATTTGGCGACGCAATCCCCTGAAGACTGTTATGCTGTTTTTCTCCCAGTAATCATACTGGGAGAACACACCAAATCAGACACCTGAAAGAGGAGAGCACCTGGTAAGCCTGAATTCTGCAATGATAAGTCTTAAACCAGCAACAACCCAAGCGGGCAGTGAAGAGATAGCAGGCTCAAGCTTGGTTAACAAAGAGGGCCACTCGCATGCAGCCAAGAATGCTCACACTCAACTGAGTCACAAGAAAAGGTAATGCTCATGTCTCGGGTCAAGGAATGCTAATGTGCAGTGCTAAGGACTGATCTTGCCCAGCTGGGAGGACGATCTCAGGAGCCAGAAATATGGTCCCCCAGATCAGGCAACAAATTCCTGAGGTTCCCTTTAAAAGCAGCACAGTTGGAATAGCAGTGTTGGAATAACTCCTAAGTACCCTGACATTTCCCTTCTTGTCTTTCTTTCTCTTTGAGCACTTCAAAACACTGCGACGTTCAGACCTCCTGGACCTACAAAACATTTTGGAGAATGAAAGACTCCAGGTTTTATCATGAATTCTCTGGTGCTTCTCAACCTCCTGACAGCCCTCAAATTACCTGGACTGCAGCCTTCCTTGCAATGTCTTGGCTCTGTTGTTCCCAGTCTGCCTGGAAACAATTAATGCATTAGCACAAAAAAAAAAAAAAAAAGGAATTAATCATCCTTTTCTGAACCTCAAAAGATTCAAATTTTGGACAGGCCTTTTGGAGATGGGGTAAGATCTGAACTGAGTTACCCCTTCCTAGCTGACAGAAAGTCTTGCTATTTATTTCCCTTCTTACCAGCTGGCAGCTGTCTTTGTTCCCTTCCCTCTGTCCCCCATAGCACACTGGTAGAAGCTGAAAAAGGGCATCATCTTCTACTCACACTTCCTTTGTGCCTCCCAGAATGCAAATTGTCCAGTACAAGGTACCGAGAACACTTCATCATCTCACCTTTTGATGGACCTTTTTGGCCCCAAACTGCAACATACCAATGCTGACAGGAACCCACAACCTCTTTAACCTCACTCATAAATTGATTACATTACTTCTGCCACCCAGGTGAATCTCAGAACCTCACAAACCTCTTCAGTTCCTTCTAGTTCTATCTATCCAGAGAAACACCTTTTGATCCAATTCCCACTGAAATTCCCACAGTTAGCCCGTTCACTCTCACATCTCTCAGGCATGAGTAGTACTTCATCCTCCCTGGGACTCATAACCACTCCTCCTGCCCTGCCACCAACCCAAGTGCACATACTTGGGCTGAAAGAGTCCTTAAACTCAAAATCTGAGAATACCCTCACAAGCCTCTGCCTCCTCCTCCTTCTCCTTTCTGTTTCTGGTCCTTGATAAGCAGAAACTGAGGCTGTAGGAAAGCCTGTAAGAGCAACTCACATCAGCAGTGCACAGAATGTTGCCATTGCTCTATGGGCTCAATCTGTAGATGCTTCTCAGGACCAGTCATTTAATAAACTCACACAGTGTCCATGGCAAGCAGACAGCAACACAGGCATGGAAGGATGGGGTTCAGTCACACCTAATGCCAGGAAGAGATAGCTCAAGATCAAGCAGCTCAGACACTCTGCAGGACTCCATGACCTGCAATCCCAGAATGACCAGATGGCCCTGATTCTGACGACACTTTCTTCTCATTTTTCGTCCCTTTACCAGATTTCCATTTCTGTCCCAAAACACTCCTGTATTTCTTTTTTCACCCTTAAAAACACACGGGCTGGCTTTTCAATATGCCAATTAAGCAAGAACAGAGGGGAAATGACACATCAGGAGTAAAATGGAGCGCTCAATCCTCTGGCTCACTAATTAGGATTTATGTACTGGAAAAATCCAATTCCTGGCACCGGTGAGTTAATAAAAAAAATGAAAAATTGTCTGGAAAATTGGAAAAAATGGAATAATTGTCTAAGAAAACTAGCACATCTGGTCATTTCCCCACACATTGTTATTAGCACCACAATTATTTCAGCAGGAGGCAAGCTGGGAAGAAGTAATACAGGACCAACGAAGAGAAGCAGTAGCAGGATAACCTACAATTCAGACACTGACTCCTGAAAGAAAGCAGACCTGCTACTAAACAGGCAAGTCTACTTTAACATGCACTTCTTAAAACCATGATTTATAGTGTTTAAACTGGAGATAATTATTTCCACTAGGGGTATCACAACTGCAAAATTACCCAGTTCCTTCTGTGCAATCATTTACATTGGTACATAAATTGCTAATATTCTGATATTTACATGCTTTTTCTAGTGGTAGGAAGGGAAATACGAGGTGCAAGGCAAGAGAAAACAGATCTCCAGACAGCAATTCATACATCATGCATGTGTATATGAAGAGGATTCACTTGCATGCTCTTGAGACTCAAATGCTAACCATAAAGATTTCCCAGAGCATACCAGTGAATCTGGTAAGCTACTTGTCCTTCTTTCATAATTGTTTTTATGAGGAAGGCAAGAAAAAAAAATATCCCAGGAAGAATGCCAGTAACAGTTGCGCTTTGTTCATTCTCCTTTGAGTTTTTGCTTTTAGGTTTTTGCGTGGTAATATTTCATGATATGAACATTTTGACAGTTTAATGGGGTTCTCTTGCTTCTTCTGCAGCGTAATCCTTCAGGAATCTTATACAGAGTGAGCCTCTTGCTAACATATCAATTACTGAGACCTTTTTCTTTTTTAAAATGTGCATTTAAAAATGCATTAAAATTATCAGCCATGCTTCACGAGTAAAGTATGTTAATTTGCATTGTAGCTAAATTGGACAAGATCCAGTAAGAGATTTAGATAGTCAGTACTAGGCAGTACAACATCCATCTTTCAGTACCTTAGATCTCACAGGAAAATTCAAAAAGGGAATGAAGTGCCAGGCTTTCTATTCAATTCACAGGATAAGTTACTGCCTCAGAATTTAATCCAAAGCAGGCAACACACCATGCAAGCACCTGATGGCAACATATTCAGGAGGCAACCACGTAGAACTGGCCACAGGCAAATGTTAAGAAGAAGAGTATGCCTTAAAAGCTGCTCACTCAGGGAGGCAGCTTGATTTACAGTGTATCTGGAGCCCAGAAGCCTCTACTCAAGTTACATAACTGCCTCTGCAAAAAAAATAATCATGCTTCATGCTTTTCTATCAAAAACAGGTTGGGAAAGTAGGTGGACTCCTGTCTTCATATAATCACCCAGTGGTTGCCCTGGCAGTAAAGGATCTCATTTCTTCCCTTAGCTCAAGGAAGCTTAAAGTCACATCTCCCAAAAGTTTCCTACTTACAAGTATGCTCAATCCCTCAAGCACAATCAAAAAGCTCTGGGCCTAAAACAGACATCAAAAACTGAAGCAGAGCAAAATCAGTAGGTAGCTTACTTGGAAGTAAGGAGGCATCCCTTTTTCCCCTTCTACCAGGACTTTTTCTGTACTATATCAAGCAGCAATTTCATGCAAAATGGACAATACATCCCGGGAGCAGAGAGAAGAAACACAGGTCTCTTGGTGAGATCTGAGTGTCCAAGAAGTCTTTTCTCCTCATTTACACACTCTTCATCAGACAAAGTGAATAATCAGAGTAGTCACTACTGCATACACATTGGTAAAGCTTCATAGAGTAAGATGAAGAATGCTCTGCCACATAAACCAAGACTAATTTACAGCCTAGAGGCTAGATATAACTCAGTCAGTGGAAGATGTAGGATTTCATCCCATTAGATTAAGGGGACTGAACCTTTCTCATTCTTTCTGCTCAAGTATCTCAACCAACAGGCTGGATGGAACCTCTTACAGTGGCTTTTAGAAATAATTAAACAGCTGCCACTCCATTGCGTTGTGAAATGATTGAACTTCTCAGCATGAAAACACCCCTAATAGATTAAGTCCATCATGAAGTTCACAAACCTGCCAGCTTTGCCCTTTCCCACACTGATATATCATCAAACTCTTTCATTTAAAAAAGTGCTAACATGTCTTCTGACACTGCTCAGACACCAACTATTTTATTTCAAAATATGCTGCTTCAACATGTTTGTTTTTATCTCTTGAAATTAACAAAGCATCCTTCCCTAGCTCAAAGAAATGGTCAACAAAAAACAGCCATATTCATCTCAACCATGGCAAAATTTCAAGGGTAAGCATACCAATGAGACATGGCGGGAGAGGAGAAAGGAAGGATCTTGGACTGATGGACTTGCTGTGCTTCAATTTGGAATGCAAATTGCAATTTTTTTAATCTTAATAAAGATCATGGAACTATACAGCAGCTTTTATCTTAATGTCTGCAGTGCTTATAATCAACGTTTGGTCTCAGACATAATACAGTGAGTTTTGCAGTCCTGAGGCATTAATTACATGGCAGTTACACTGCAATTAATTTAAACCTCGGCTCTTTGAGACACATGTACTAAAGACCCATGCCGTTGGAGAGTATACCTTTAGCTGAATCACCACATTTTACGAGGGATCTTTTTTGTTGTTTGGCCTCCAGTGATGACTGCTGCCCCATTCGGTGTTTACAGATTCTAATCAGCTCATACTGAAAAAGCAGCATCATCAAGAGTCAAAAAAACACTTTGCCCTGCATTACCCCTCCTACCATGCCCACTCTCATCCACAACTCATTACTGGCCAAGATTTCCAAAACTGATCATAGATACCCTCTTCCTCAGAGGTGCAACTGAAAACATCTTTTTTTATTTTCCATCCTTTTGGTAACCTGTGAAAAGAAGATGCTTTAAAGGGACAAGATACTGGTGTCTAGAATGTTTTTTTATTTGTATCACTAAAATCAAACCAGGTTACCTAATGGACACCATTTTAAATTATTGGATTTCCTTTCCCCTTCAATATATATTTTTTTACTTTTTACTCTGTGTACTTCAGGTGACAACAAAGGCTAATAGGGCTGTGTCACCTTCACACACAAACAGCATCAAATGCCACTTCTCTGACACACAGGAAGAACAATTTGAGAAGAATTTTACATGCACATATCTTGGTGCATTTCAGCAATACTGTTCTCATCCATACCTTACCTAACAAGGAACTGAAGTACAAAAGGGTCACAGGGTGTGTTACATGCAGAGCTGGAAGTGCAAAGAACAGCTCCCCTCTAAATATTAGCCCTCCGTGTAGATTTTTCTTTCCCCTTATTTTTCCTCTTTTCTATTAGAAAGTCTGCTGTCAATGACTCTCATGATTGACCACATGATATGACAAAAGGCAAGAGGGTGAAAACTAAGCAACTGGGGAAAAGAAACTGCAAAGTAAGACTATTCTAAAGTCTTTGTTTCTTTTTTGTTTTAAATTACTCTTTATTTTCAGCAACTAACACAGGATTTGATTAAGATTTTCTTTGTTAAAGAATCAACATTTTCACTCCTGCTGTTCTGTTGAGAAAAAAAGTCAATACCTATCCTCTGAGATACCCAGGAAATCACCGGGAAAACCGTAACAGAGCAAACTTGGCATTTCTTAAATTTCTAAGTAAAAATCAAATAGGAAAAAAATCATTAAATGTTCTTTATAGAACATAAAGCAGCAAAGAAGACGTATGCCAAAGCTTAAAAAAAAAATCTTTCAAATCTTCCTGAAATAAAAAGCATGGGGGAGCATCATTAAGCTGGAATCCATGGAAAGAGAGTTGTTGTGCTTTGGGGTTTTTTTGGTTTGGACTATTTTTTTTAAGAGCTAAAAGAAATTTCAAGGCTTACACTTGCCTTGGAGCCTCATTGCCAATTTTTGTGGTTTTACGACCACAGTCTCATTGCTTTTTCTTTTTTTTTTTTCCTTTCCTTTTTTTTTTTTTTTTTTTAGAGAGGGAGGAGTTGTTTGTTTGTTTTTCTAAAGTATTTCTCTCTTTCCCATTGTCATGTATGATACCCACACACTAAACAAGGGAAACTAACAACAAAGGGCATGCAGAGAAACTGCCTATTCAAACCAAAGGACATTGTCCCTTCTTCATCACCAAGGTCTAAAGGCTCTACCTGGCAGGACAGCTAAAGTGCAAATGAGATTTCACTTCTTTTCCTACAGTCTTGTAGAACTTTAACTCCTCCACCAGTTTCTTTTCAATAGGCTAAAACAGCAGCTGTACCCAGTATAGAGTTAAAGCCAATAGTCAAACTCAGCCTTTGAGCAGGGCACACTTTCCCCAGTAGCAAAGCAGTCATGTTTCCAGTGCTTTTATGCCTGGAACAAGCAGGGCTCAAGTGTTTAGCCCTGTCTATCTCATGAAGCTCACAAAAAGCAGACAAGACCAACACAAGGGGCTTCTTAGGAGGACCCCAACACCTTGTGGTGATATGGACTGTGAAATAAGGGAGATGTCTATGAGGATATTTTGTAGGCTGCCACACTGAAGCCAGAGGCACTGCAAGGCTGGCCTCTAGCCAGCCACTTAGCACTCTGACATGCTAAGTGACATGCCAACACACACTCCAGACTTCAGTATGGTGGTCTTACCTGCAGAGATTCTTCTATAATATGTAGACAGAATGACCACACACCTGTCCAGTCATGCATTCTGCCATATCCAGTCTTGTTTTCTCCACATTACTGCCGCTGCATCATTGCCAAGAAGGAATTCTACACAAAATGAATAAAAATGCACCAGACAAACAGGCTGAGGGCAAAAATAAGAGCATATCCTTTGCTGATTTTTATGCTTATGATTTTGTAAACTTGTTTGATGTTTTAAATAAATAACAGCTTCTTAACAGTAGCTTGAAACAAACAGTGAGTTTGTCCCTGGCCTGTGTACAGTATTTCTTGGGTTTTGTAGCGGGGTTTGGCAAGGAGAAGGAGGTGAGAGCAAGATGTTTCCCTCTGACATTTTCCTTCTTGCACACTGCTAGAAAATCTAGTCTTATATGCACAACGTCCCCAAGGTTGAAGGAACTACTCCCTTTTATTTTCTGATCATCTCACTGGACCCAAAGCAGGTAAGAGGGGAGACAGACTTAGAAAATAAGGCTTTCAAAATATATCTGCTTCAGTCATGAGACCTACCTGGACTCATTGTCTGCAATCTCTTTGGACTATGGACTTCCAAGACATCCATTCTTCCCAAAGGCCAGTATAGGGACAATGTCATTCCATACCACTTTGCCTGTGATTCAGACTTGTATGACAGAGTCTCCACTCTTCTTGCAAGCAACATACCACAAGGGAAAATCTGAGTTGCTGCTGGTTTCTAGTGACTAATTTTTGACACTAATAAAGTATTTTATAGTTTGTTGGAGTTTCTTTCCTAAGTATTTGACTCTTTACAGTTTAAAGCAAATTCTAACACTTTCCACCACAGAAGGCATCCAGGCAAATTCAACTGATGTTCACCACATCATAAACTGATAACCAGCAGGGGTGTTAGTTTCCTTCTATATTGTAAGGACTGCTCATGTTTTCCATAGCTACCTCAAGGTGGGAATCTCAGAATAGCAGTTTACAAAGAATTAGTTGTTTTAAGACTTGTTGTTTACTTCTTAAGCCTATGAAAAAATTTATTACTCTAATAAAAACTCAGTGAAAATAAATAAAAGAGCTTTAAATTAAAGGAGTTTTACAAGTCTGTTATAAACCAGAAAAGATGCAAAGGCTTTGCAAGTCCTCAGGAAAGGGTGTTTTTCTTTTGTATGTTACAGTATTTTTAAAGATTCTTAAATATAAACAATCTGGTTTACTCTCCAACATTATACTCTTTGTTCCACAGTTTGGAAAAACAAATTCCCCTTTTAGTCATTGATTTCCCTAACAGGAAAATACAGATAGTGAATTTAAGGTTCATGTTCCTGAAGAGGTATATGTGTTTAGGTGAGAAGTTAAAAAGCTCAAGCTTGGCCATAGTGAACTTGTGGCTGGTATCACCCATGAATTGTTAGATGGAGACTAACATGCTTTGTTGTCAGCTTTGGTAGAGAAAAACAGGTATATTATTTGTCAGGAAAAGAATCAAGAATTAAATTCAATGGTGCATATGGAATAGGTCCTTCTAATTTCAGTCTGCTAGTTTATAAGACTCTTTTGCCTTTGTTGTAAAGAATATAACCTCTGTTATTCTCACCATTGCTACTTTCATTTCATGACAATATCAAGGGGAAATCAAAAAGCTGAAGTCTGCTGAGAAGAATAGTCAGTGGACTCAGTACGGGGGTTTTGCAAATGAGAAGCATGGCATAAATTGGCAGAGCTCCACTGATTCTAAGGGAAACTTGCCAAGCTGTGTCCAAACCTCAACCTCTTTCTATGTTTCCAAATAAATGAAGTGTTTCTGACCCATAGGTTAGCTCTGATCTTTGCAGTAATCATAAAATGAATGATACCTTGGCTTTCTCTATGTCTAGATATGTATGACAAGTCACAGAAATGTATTACAGATTATAAATGGAGAGCTGGATAGTATCTGCTGAAACCTGACAGTTCCAGAAGCTTTCAACGGCTTCTGTTCTTTTTCTCTCTTCAAAATACCTGCCAGGATGTACGGTAGAGAGCACAAGCTACTTACAGTAATGGACAAAGATGGTAAATCATCTGGGAAAAATTGGG
>BJBW01002540.1:161587-205859 GCA_004320125.1 Scolopax mira
TAAAGCTATTTTTTTCTTGCAGTATTGGCATTTTGAAGCTATTACCTTGAGAAAAATCAATGGAACAATGGGGAACAAAAAATAAGAGATTCTTTTTTATCCATTGTATAAATTGAACAGAAAATATGTTTCCCTTCAATTTACTTAAATAATAAGGTAGTCCTACTCAGGTAATACAACTGAACAATGAGTTAACTGAAGAGTAAGTTTCATTCACCTCTAGTCCAGAGCATATCATGCAGTGGTTTGGAAGAAACACAGTTGAACTATACATTACTAGCCAAACACGAAAAATTGTCAAAAGCATCTACTAAACGATAAATATTATGACAGGGTGCTTTGCAAGAATTTATGAACAATGGGAATCTGATACTCCATAATCCCACATGTTCCCCAGTTGTCTACATCTGTGCAACAAGATTGCAAAATGTACAGATACGATCACTTTGCACTGATGCCAGATACTATACAGAATGTAAAGAAAAATCAAACGTTCTGTCTCCCAGTCACCCAATGTGGATGACCAGTGGTGTTTACTCATAGACTGCTCTTCCAAAAACTTTAATATATTTGTAAAAGAACTATATGAAAAACACATTCCCTGATGGCATTATACTTTAAAAGGCTCAAAAACAAATAAATTAATTTAGTATGTTATGAAAGAATTAAACAATACCAACACATTTTTACTGCTCCCATGAGGACTACTTTTTTCTTATGGGCCTGCTCTTTGCCTCCTGCCAAATTTCAAGACGGCCCCAGAGACTGGCAAGATAAACCTGCTAGTCATTTACGTGAATGACAATTGCCATTTCTGAGTTTACATCTGGTAGAGGCCACCTTCCGAAAAAGGAAAACACAGAGTAACATTTTTTTGACACCGAGTCCTCTGGGAGTTAACTACAAACACATTTCCACCTTGTTTTAATACCACTTTAAAAATCAGAAGCAAAGCTTTAATCTTTTAAAAAAAATATATTTCCTTAATAAAATTAAAATTCTTTTGTGATGGTTCTGGCATTTAAAATAATAGCAGCAACTAAAAACAAGTCTTTAGATCATCCTACAAGATTTTAAAGGGTTTTGTTCCACAGAACCATGCAAGATAATAAAATGGGACTGTATTACTTCTAAACCAATGTGGTGACGTGTCACTTAGTTAGAAGAATTGGCATGTTTAGGGAAAAATTCTTAAATTCTTAATCAGAAATTATAAGATACACCAGATAACATGATGCATCTTCTTAATTGTCTTCTCAGAAACAGTTCTATGGTCCAGAATGGGAGTTTTCAATGAGCTGCTCTTGTCACCTGTGTGAACAACTCATCCCAAAGTCCAGAGGGTCACAGTGCTATTGAAGAAGAGAACTGTTCACACATAATGATCTGAGAAAGCAGATCTTAGGACATATTGAAACAATTCTTACAAATTCTGCAGCCATCAGAGTCAACAGCGAAACCATCACTGACGTTAACAGGGCCAGGTTTTGTCTCTTTAAAGTCTCTTCTTTGCATAGCAACTCTGATAGCTCACCAGAGATGACTTCTGTGAGATGCCCAACCTGACTACCATGATCACAATGGCCAACTCACTAGGCAGTACACTCATAAGTAAGTGGAATTCTAAGATTTTCAATTGTATGCACTACTTGAAACAGGGGTAAATAGGCTTAAAATGGGAAGAAATTAGTTGGGTTTGCATAGAAGACTCAGCAATGTGTGCAGAAGGGCACATGAGTCAACAAGGGAAGTATATTACACCATGATTCCCCCTCCCTTATCTATTCAGCATGTATACATCAACCAAGTGTCACTGCGGCATTCTGTAAGTACATAGTGAAATGTAAATTGTCTTATGGAAATGCTGGTTGCAAACACATTTGTACTTTGTTCTCTAATTCACTTAACTTTGTGTGTTGTGTTGCTGAGAAGATGGCCTTGACATAATAGTTAAACTTTTACTCAGTGTCATTATGGTAAAGAAAGGGCCAGATACAATTTTTTTTTTTAACTGGAGACAACATCAGAGCTACATTTGTAATGCACTTTATCACAAACTAATCACAGAACCACAGCAAATGTACTGTTTATTCTTCACAGCATACTGAAACTATGAATACTCCATTTTCTTATTTTGCTTTTGTAGCCAAATACAAATCACAATGGTAGGAAGGAGATAGGAAAGGGAAGAATACTGGAAAAGTATATTAGTATCATTTGATACATACGTCCTGTAGCTGTTATGAACACCATTGGTAACAAGTTTTAATGTTATTAATATGTTTTCAAAGGGATTTTTGTCTCCCATTTCACTGCATATGCAATAATGATTAGAATTAAGTGCAGCAGTAGGAATATCACCACACAAAGGCCTGGATATCTACCATTTCAATTTGAAACATCATTACAAGGTAATGTTATTAATAGCAGTAAGTGTACTTCCTATGTAATAATATATATACGATGCAGTTAGAAGTAAAACAAAAGCAATTATTTATATTTGTGATTGTATATAACCCCAAAATAAGGATATTTAAATTTAGAATACAAATTATGTACTTCGAGTCACTAAAGGACTTCTCTGTGAAAAAGTAGCTCCTACCTTCATAAAATCATGGTAAAATGATTTTATCATGATTTATTAGTTTATTGGCTTATTTCTGCATATTAACAGCTGAGTTCACCTGAGCTTGTAGGTTTTAGTTTTTAGATTCTGTCTTTGTCTTTGTAGACGGAATGTCAAGCCTCAGGTATCATTTACAGCACGGGAGAACTGATGGAAAAAAAAAAAATCAGTAATCCATAAATATATTTGGATTATCATATATATATCAAATATGAAGGAACACAGAAATACAGAATATTTACACTAGATAGACACAGTGGAAGAAACTGAATGTATTAAGTACATCAGAGTGCCAACCCCTCTCCCAAGCATTCCTTCACTACAGCAACAGAAGACTAGAGAAAGTGCTCTGACTGCAGCACTCTGACAGAAAAGGCAGAAAATTGGTTGTATTTCAAAAATATGAACATTTTTCACTGGACACAACATAAGTAATGTGTGTCATGTTCTTGAACACATATGTCTCAGGCACTACAGGTTATTTCTTGCCTAGAGGAAAGAGGAATGGTAATCAATGCAACAGTATGGTAATCCATAAATTAGTAAGATCTGAGCACAAACAACTTGATAAACAAGGTCTGTCATGGTGCCAGGAGAACCTCCACATTTGAAAAAAACATGCAAGAAATGGACTGCCCTTTAAAAAAAGCTTGGAAAAACTTTTTTTAACTCTGTGATACACCCAAGCTACAAGAATTTTTCAGAAATGGACCTCCTGAGTGTTTTGTGCCTAGGAACCCTAGCAGCTACAAATCTGGCTAGATACATATACTCCTACCTTGCAAACAGGTTCTGTATCATTGCAAAAGATGGTATATAACAAACGTCTGTGAAATAAATTTTAATAATAAGAGTAAAGGTTTCCATCTGAAAACGTTAGAAATTGGGATAGCTTTGGCACTTTTGAACCATGAAATAAGTTCCATCAGAACATCTAATGGAGTTCTACTGATTCATATCTTACTAGTTTTTACAAGCTTTGAAATGTTTTAGTTGTTAACAAACTACTAACTAGATAAAACAGAAACACCATGAAGTCATGAAGGGAATATTAGTTGATACCAGCATTTATGTCACGTCCCAGAGAGTTTTACACCAGTCTAATCAGCCATTCTTTAAGTAGGCAAAATCTAAAATGATAAAATGATAAATGAAGAAAATGGTCAATAAGGTGTTGAATCTAGTGACCTGAGCAGGTTAATCCCAATTAAGAAAAAGTTTGTCACCAGATTTGACAAGATGGTGGTTACTGAGAACAGAATGAAATGTTCAGGCATTCACTGGAAGATGATTGTTTTCAACAGTGGCTACATTTTTGTTATTAATTCAACAATCCAACCACAGAAAAAGTAAACAATTTACGAGTATTCTTTTGGGAAAAAAAAAAATCAGTAAAGAGAGATGTACTAATTATTACAGATTTCTGCCTCATCCATAGATGTGGCTGCATGACTGAATCCAGCCCAGCATAAAGAAAAATAGAGTGCAAAGGAAAGACATGCAGGAGAGCTGGGCTTGGCTTCACGCCCACCATCATCACAGTCAAACTCCATTTCCAAGATCCACCACAACACTTTCCTCTTAAGCTTCCTTTGGGTCACGATGACCTTTGTTAAATGCTACAACAAGCGATAAAAATGAAGACTGGGAGTACATTTGTTGCACAGTTTAAATTGAAAGGAACCAGGGGATCTGAACCAGATTGCAGTTAAACGTAATATATTGCTCTGCTACATTCCTCTTTGTTCCAGATGCGTGATTTGTTACTAGTTATAACAGAATGCAAGCTGTATTTTGTAAGGACTAAAACCAACACATTACAGAATGCAGAAGCACTATCTATCAGTTTTCTAAAAGGAAATTGCACCTGCCTGCAAACTTGTCCTCATTTGACCGAGTCCTCTGGGTAGCACAATAGTTTAATGCAACAGCCCTTCACATTTGAAGGGTGTGGTTCAACTCTGGCTTCACAGAAATGAGTTTCACAGTCTAAATTTAGCAAGTAGTGAAAGTTTATCCAAAAAAAAAAAAAAAAGGAAAGAAAAGAAAAGAAAAAGAGAGAAAGGCAAACTCTCTTCACTTATCTGTGTAGAACACCGTAATTCAGGGATTGTGCTCTGACACTTCCCCAAGACTGACCTACATCTCTTTTGTGCTTTCAATGTTGCAGTTCTCTCAGGCAAAGTGGGCAGCATACCCACTGCTTTGCACCAATGCCATCCTTCCCACACTTTCCCAAACATCAGCCCCTAAATTCTTAAAAAGGTGCATGGGAGTTTAGCCATGTAGCTGTAGCCCCGAATACTGGCCCTGACCACTGCAAAAGTAAACAGTCATTAGTCTGTTAGAATGTTCCAGTTTACCTTCAAGCAAAAATGTAAAGCAAAGCTCTGTTTTTATTTGCTCTTTACAAAAGAAAAAGATAAAGGATGCAATAAGAAGAACAGGACTGCGAAAGGTCTGCCACTCACAACATCACAGCATCAGGAAAAGGAAGACAGCTGGCAGTGCAAAAACTGGTTTCAGGTGTGATTACTGTGGACACTGTTACAATTTTCATTCCTATCTGGTCTCAGCTCCTGAAATTTTTTGGTTATTCAACACAAGCAACATTTCTGTGGGGTTCAGCAACATTTTCGTGAGAGCAAAATTAAGTAAAGGAGCTGCAGGGGCAGATGAGTATAGTCTGGAAGCTGGGTTACACTCAGAGCCGTCTGCTGGGATGAATGGAGCTATTTATGCAGTGAGGAACTGGTCAGAGACCTGTGTTGGCATATTACTCTGCATCCCCAAGTAAACTACAAACATACCCATGCTGTCTACAAAACAGAGCAGGGACTCCCCGCAACGCCATCACAGCTCAGATCCTATCCATTATCCGTCACAACTGCCCTCCTGTTCTGCACAGTGCTCACACCAGGACAGGACCTTCTATTTTATGTCCCAGCATGTTGCCACTTTGGCAGGGAGCAGCATTGCACGCAAAAAACTTGCAGGAACTCGGCAGGAGTCACTGCCTGCTGCGGAGTCCAGAGAGTGGCTAATGGTGGGACACACTGAGCAGGGGCTTGCAGAGCACTCTTGCAGCAGCCTACCTGTCCCTTTCTAGAGATGCCGGAGGAGCAGACTGGTTCACAAGGAAACCTGGAGCCAGATTTGGAATTCCTGTTTTTCTTCAGGCTGTGTCATTTTCCAAACGCTTTGCTGGGGAAAGAAATATATATTAGGTCAAGAATTATACAGGAAGACTTTTGTCAAGATACTTATTGGGGACCCCTGCTAAGAGCCCCCAAAGAGGGCAGCCAGAGGAAGCAACACAGGATTGCTTACACCCTACATGGAGCAGATGCATAAATGGGAACTAGAAAAAGAGGCACTAACTTTGAGAGAATGTAGAAGTCTTAACCACCAGAGATCAGCTGACTGGTAGCATCATGTGTTGGTATGAGGCAAGGTCGCCCAACTCTCACCAAACAAAAATCTCAGCAGGAACACACACGCAGGAACCCCTACGTTGAAGAACAAGACACCATGTCCCATTAAGATCCCACAGGGGCAGAAGTTGCTGTATTATATAATGGTGAGTTTGGCTCCTACCTCTCTGCATGGTAGGGACTCTCAGCTCCCGAGGAGTTCACAGCTTGGAGGAGCTGTGAGATGTTGCCTCTGGCCATGGGTGTGGCTTTAGTACTGCCATAATTTCCTGGCTCTTCTGTCTCTGTTGTCCATGTCAAGCGTTTTGAAGTGGCACTGTTACACATTTCTAAGTGCAGTTGCCACTGATGCTGAACAGTGATCCATTGTTCCTATTGTTGCTTCCGCACTCAGTGGTTCATAAAAACAATGCTTAAGATGCAACTTCAGCACAGGGAGTCCCAAAACTGCTGACTGTCAGAAGCTGGGAAAGTATACAAGCAGGAAGAATCACTCTGTTCTTGTCCTGCTTCTTACACTTCTCCATAAGCATCTTCTGCTGGATGCTATCAGGAACAAGGTGTTGGGACCTTTGGTACAAGCATGTATTGGTCCCCTTATGCTCTTCCTTTGACATTTTCCTGATCAATGCTAATAGTTAAGGTCCAGTTATTTTAAATGACAATGTTAATGTCCTTTCTACTGCTGTTTAAAAACTGCTTTCAAAGTGTAACACTTTGATTTTCCATGTCAATGTCCTTTCCAGATTGTACTACGTTGACTGAAGTAACTACGCCATGGGAGTGAAGCAATCTTTACTTAACAACAAAGAAAAGCCTGAAATAAATACTGGAACATATTGATATACTCTGGTTTGGACATAACTACCTTAAAAAAAAAAAAAAAAAAAAAAGAGAGAGAAAAAGAAAACCTGCATTCTGTCACCTGGTTCTCATGAGGATTTACAATTTCAACAGTAACAAAGAGAATCTTTGAAGAAGGGGAGAATTATGGAAGATGAGGAGATTTAAATTTCACCAGCATTTTCCAGCTTTTGATAAAATGTTAAATGGATGTTTATTTAAACAAAATTTTTTCCATTTTGAAATCCTAATTTAACCAGCTGTTTTATTTTTCCCTGAAGGAAAATGAGATAAATGTTTCAAAAACCATAAGAAAGCAGCATTGTTTTCTACCAACAGAATTCCCCATTTCATTAAGAAATTCTGAATCAAAGGGGTTTTTTTAAAAAAAAAAAAAAAGAAAGAAAGCAAAAAATCCGAAATTGTATATTTAAAAAACAAGTAAACAAGATTATTCTAAGATCCGTTACTCATAAAAGGTAAGATGATGATGATATGTGGAATAGAATAACTGATGATCAGAACTGCACACTAACTCTGAATTTTAAACATATGGTAGAAGAGTATGCAGATTCCAAAGTGAAATAAAGCTTACAGAAATGGCCTGTTAATTTTAAAGAGACTTAAGATGAGATAAATCAATGCCCACAGGCATGACAACATGACAACTATGGGAAAAATCCTGCATGGTTTCCAAAGGGAAGTGTTCTTTAAGCTATTTAACAAAACAATTGTTCAACAGATGCTTGCATTTCTCTTGAGTAAAGAGTTACTCTCAAAGGAAATCAAGGTCAATAGGATTCAAAATATCTCTTACAACCTGTGGACAAGTTTTGGATATACAGAGGTATGAGTTTCCCAAATAATGGGTAACTTATAGATAGGAAATATGTTGTATCATTTATAAATCATGATGTGATTATCATGAATAAATGATGATGTTTGATTATAGAGTATATTCAAATGCTTTGTCAGTATAATTTCAATAATGCAACTGCAAACGCCACACCAAATTGATTGAAAAAGAAAGATACCTCTACTATTCATAAACTACAAAAGAATGTTGATCCAAAAATTCATGAAATTAATGACAAACTAAATCTTAAAACTTATGTGAAGAAGGAATTCAGAAATAGCCCATATCCATTTAATATTTTCTTAAACAATAAACTTGCAAACAGATATTACATTCAAGATTATATTACTGAAGTTGTCTCTACATCTTTAAACACTTGGAGAGGTTCATTTCTGGGCAATTCAAATCATATGTCATACCACAGTTTTGGATAAACAATGCTCAAAACAGACTAGAAGAGCAATCATGAAAGGGCTAAACAACAGAGAGTAACGATAATGATGAAATGTTGATTTGCCCCTGTGCGGCAGATTAAGGAACCTGTACAGAGCGGATGTCACATTTTTTTTAGCAACGCATGTACCCAAATTTGCTTTTGGCAAAAATTGCTTAACTGCTGCTGTTTTTCATGAAGTCAATGAAAACTGAGTTAGATAATGAGCTGGCATGCACTTTTGAAATGTTTACTGTGTTCCTTAAAGTAAGGGGAACATGCTGGTTCTTAAACTAATTTGGTTTTTGTTTGTTGGCTTCCCCCATCTCTCCCCTACTACTCTGTTCTCCCCATCTTTGGAAGAAACAGAAAATTACTAAATCTTTTTATACCTTTAGTTTTTATTTTTTTTTTTACAATTATACAACTGAAGAATCGGTAGTTCATATCAAGAGCCATGTTAATCTCATGTGTTCACTCTGTTGTTAACAATGAAGAAAGGGGGATGGGGAGGAAAAAAATAAAATCTGTCTATTCTGGCCTAAATGCAGGGCATGAACAGGATGAGAGAGAGATTCCACAAACAATGTAGTCTTTTTCTTCTGGTGGGGGGAGGTGAAGGGGAAGATGATGGTAGCAGCACTTCTGTGGATGAAGAAGCTGCACCCATCTTGCCAGTCAATACAGCATTCAGAAAGCTTAGATGGTGGGAAGAATTTCCCACCCATTGTTAACTAGGAACTTGATTTGAAAATGCAGTTTTTAATTAAAATTGGCACTTCCAAGCTTCCTGCTGGCATCCACCATCTTGCTAAACACTGAGCTCATTTGTGGTTCCAGCAGTTTGCAAACGCATTCTGAGAGGTGACAAACCAATTCCCATAGTTCCACCCTTACTCAGTCCTTAGTCCCCATCCTGTCATGAGCAAATGGGAAATTTACTCCAGTAAGACAAAGCAAGGACTGTAGGACATAGCCTCATTTGGCTAGAATCGGCAGATCACAGTCTTTATTACTTTTAAGGCATTATTAACGGACCAGAATTCTTCAGAAATGTTTGGAGGAAAACAGGGTCAGTTATTTTTGAAGCTTCTACATGCTTCACTTCACTCACATATCCACAACCATCATTATGGCTAGAGACCCCATTGCTTAGCTTCAATTTCATTCTCTTACAACCTATACTCCCAGGATATAGTATTCAAAGATAGAAATTCTAAAATACTACCACCAATAACAAAAAGTTCTGGATAGGTAAGATGCAGAATTTGTCTGTTTCACGTGAAAGGACAAAATGGCTTGTTTGTTTTGTTGATTTAATTAATATATTAGCATTTGCAATGCATTCTGACTTGAGGGTTCTCAAACAAAAAACCTAGTTACAGCTCTGTTGAAGAAAACAGAAAAATATCTTCATTGATTAAGAGATCGCATCTCATTATTTGGGACCTTTTTCTAAATAGGCCTTTGGAAAAACATATTACCTATTTTTTCTAGCTTTGCATATTCTGAGATCTTCAAGAATAAGCTGTGAGGGTGAATTTTATTTGTATTGATGTCTTTATAATGTCTAACATTGTTAGGTTCAGTACAAAGGATTTCACTTCATCTGACAGTAGAAGCAAAATATTATGCAAATTGAAAAAAGGACTTCACAAGACTATCCAGTTCATGTGAACACTAGCTAGAAAAGCAAGCTGTTGTTGGCTTTTGAAAAATCTGTCAACAATTAAGTTCATCAAAAGGAAATTCATAAGCCGATTTAGCAGAAATGTCTCACAAAGCTTGAACACTGTAAGGTACATTCATGTATTCAGCTCAGTTAAAGTTCTATTCATGAATTAAAGTCATTAACAAAGATTCGTATATTTGCACTAAAAGCGTGCTGAATATACAAATCTAAATATAGAAAGAACCTCAAGATTTCTAAATTACTGAAATTTGGTGTCATTTGCAGAATGATCTTCCAACAGGAATAAATCAGTGTTCCAAGCCTTCTCATATTATTCTGAGAAATACCATCTTTTAAGAACTAGTACAAAAAAAAATGAGAGATATCTAACACCTACGCTCAGTGTCCATTTACCAACTTACATCTTATGCACTTCTGAGAAAGATCTTTGTTACTGCATTTAGAACATTCTGTAGTTTTTATTTAAGCCAGAAGACAAGGATTTAGTAAGGTTCTGCGGAGCATGAGAGTTCCTCAATCCTGACACCAAAGCAGTTAAGTCAACAAAAGAATATGTCTGCATTGCAGAATGTGCATCTCCCAAAATCCTGTTACAGGGCACACAGAGCCCCGCAAAAAAAGTGATTCTTTTGTGTCATGATTTGTCCAAACCATGGTTAGCATATCAAGAGAAGTCTCTCCAGGAAATTACAGGCTTCATTATGGAAACTCTCCCTTCAATGTCTGATAATTTGATTAGCAGATTGCAGTTTATTCAGAATTTTGCACATATACACCACTTGACCAGATTTGACTCATCACACAAGCCCTGTGTTGAAGACTTTATTCTGGCTTCTTCCAGTAATGAATTTCTGTTGATTTTGTAAGATCCTGTTCATGACCTTAAAGCTAGTTCATTGGGTCAGACCCCTCATTTTTCTTATTCAGCTATTACTTTCTGCCACTGCTTTTTCATTATTCAACCTCCAGTCTTACAGGAATAGGACTTGGCTGATACTTATTTGCGAAATTCTTTGCCTTCTGATCTCAGGAATTTTGAAACTCTGTGCTTCAGAGTGTCTGATTAAATCCGAATTAGGATTCTGTCCTTAATCTAGAATTCAGCAAATGTTTCAACTTTGATCTGAGGCACCTTATAAGAACAGCACCAAATAAAATTACATTGTATTGGGAGAAACCTATCGGGGAACAACCGCTACACTCTCTTTCCACATTTCTAAATGGTACTTACTCAGTAGCTACTGTTTGTTTCCTCTTATGTATAAGCACAGTACAGATATTGCTAGAAAAAAAAAAAAAAAATCAATGTTGAAATAAATTTAAGGTTGCGAGACTGTACTAAAAGTTTTAAAATACAGTAGTAGTGACTGTACCATTACTCCCAGTTTTGAGCAACCTGCTCTAGTGGAGGTGTCCCTGCCCATGGCAGGGAGGCTGGAACTCGATGATCTCTAAGGTCTCTTCCAACTCTAACCATTCTATGATACTATGATTCCCCAAATAAATAATCCTGTACTTAACTCTAGAGTACTTTGGGCTAATTTTAAAAAGAAATCCAAATATTAAAAGTCATGTAGGTATGAAACAAGCAAAACTCACCCCATCTTAATCACCCCACCCTATCCTAGAGATACTACATATTAGCTGTACAGCTATGATTAATCATAATACTGTTCACCATTCCAAATCAGACTCAGTGATTTTTTCTGGACATCTGTTTCCTTTCACATTTACCACATACATAGATGTAATGTCACTATTACAGAGATTTGATTCATCCAAAAACATCACAAGTCAACCACTAAATCAGTGAGGAATATGCAGCCCATCAGAAGCCATGGATAGTAAAAGATCCATATGGCCTTGGAGAAAATTACTGAATTTGCCAGGCCACCAAGCTCTTTGCATACTTCCTTGCTGGAGAGGAGGTGGTACCCGATAAGCAAGCCTTCTGATCAGTGGGCAGCCACAAAGCTCATGGAAGCCAGTGGACATAACTATCTTCTACTCAGCCTAAGCGAGGGATTAAGAAAATATTCCTTTCCTTTAACAATAAGCATAATAATAGAAGCTTCAGGCTAAATCACTAATCAGCATGACAAGGCTGGAAGAAGAGCTGAGCCATGCATCCTGAAAGACTTTGCCCGGAGTCAAATGCAGAAGTGGGAGTTGGACTTTGCTTGTTATAACAACTACTTCTTGTCAGAAGCAAAAAACATGCAGGAGCACAAGAAGATAGTCCAGAGATGGGTCCACAGAGGCTAGTGAAGACAGCAGTATGGCCTTCAAAGAAAAGCAGAAAGCTTTTTGGGCAAAGGGCTGGCTGGAGCACTTGGAATTGAACAAAGAAACGCTTGAGGGTGTTCATAGAAATTAAAACTAATGGAATATCATTTTAATGAAATAGGACTGTATCAGGGACATATGTGACAGTTACCACAGCAGGAACCTGTGAGGCCCATTCACTGGGTAGTCACGGGGCCTAAGGGGGAATAATCAGGATGGTAAGATCCCAGAGGTCTTTCTTGCAAATTTGATCGTGTCAGGGGGACAGAGATGCACCCCTGCCATGCTTTCCTCTAAATGACCTCTTAGCATGTTAGGTAAGGTTGTCTCCAAGGAGTAGAGTTACGTGACTGTACCGGCTGTGGCTGAAAACAAAGGATGGAGAGGATATCTCAAACCCATTCAGGAGAGGGGAAAGCACACACCACCAACTAGGCAATAAAGAAGGCCTCAGCCATCTCAGGTATCTTAACCCAGGTGACAGAAAGAAAGCTTGAATTTCCTTTCTTTAGGTTTTCCTACTGACTTTTCTCTGAATTTCTCTATTGTGCATCCCATGTTGTGGTATCTCTCTCTGCCCCCAGTCAGAATAGAGAGCTGGATACCTAATTTTAAGTTGCTAGCTTTGTTATGCCTTAGTGCCATGAGTTTCCTTTCAAATGAGATAGGTGGTTTGTAAAAATTGCGTACTGTTGCATTAATATAAGTAAATTAACCTATTTGACATTTAAGCTGCGTGCAATTGCTGGCAGCCTACTGACACAGCAGAGAGACCAGATTTGCAGAAAACTCTCTCGCAAATTTTCTAAGAAATATCTCATAATGAGCATATTAAAAAAAAAAAAAACCAAAAAAAACACACAAACAAAAAACCTCTGAACATCTTCTAAAAGCTTAACACTTATGAAGGAAAGGCAAAACAGATTGGAGTAACTAAAGAATACAGAAAAGGCAAGTGATTTGTGCTAGAGCAGTCAGGAAATCAGAAGCCTAGAAAGAGCATGCAGAAAACTGGCTGTGCTCTGCCAGTGCTACTGAACAATACCCCACTGCACAGCTTTTTAAATAGTTTTTAACATTTAGCCCTTTTTAAACATGTAATTGTGCTGTGGATACTAATTTCCCCAGATCCAAGTATAATTATTCTTCTAAATATTTGGTCCATCTCTATTGTAAGCTCTTCTTAAGACAGCTACAAAATATTGCTAATATTTTTGAGTTAATAGTGTGTTTAGAAGGTCATGTCAGGTTATTGCTGGGAGGATTAAAAGATTTTCTTTCCTCCAGAGCCCTTTGTTATAAGAAACCAAGGAAATTTAAAACAGGATTTATTCCTTCGAACCGGGACAAACCAACAGAGTACCGTGGCAAAAGCATGAAGCAAGAATACTCTGGGCCAGGAAATTTACAAAGAAAGCTTTCTTCAAACTCAAAAGTTAAGCTGAAATTTTAAAACTCTTAACAGTTCTACATTACGAACAGCAAAAGACAACTGGTTTCACAGTCATTCACACTTACTAGTCCTCTTTCAAAAGATCATGGTAGAATATCTGGTAAGCTGTCACTAACACAGGCAGACGTCTCTGGCACATATAAGCTTCATTTGGTACTTGTCAAGCCAAGCCCTGCTGGCTGCTCCCACCATCACCAGCAGGAAGAAAGGATAGTGATGAGCATCAGCAATGACTGCAAGGTGGCTCAGTGAAGAAACAGGAAAGACAGGCAGGAAGGAAGAGAAAAAAGGAAAACCCAGGAAAGTTTGGTCTCAGATGCCAAAACAAATCTACTGCCAGATACAATGAATCTTCCCAACAGATGTTACATAGAAACAAATGAGACTCTCAAGTCTTAGGATCATGCCTGTAGGAAGTTTTAAGTCAGATCTGCATCTTTATTTAAGTGTTATTATGTTAGTCAACTGCTAACACAGAGTGATGATGAGAACAGGTCAAGTGAAGTGGACATGTCCTCTGACTGAGTCAGTTTAAAATAGGAACACGTCAGCTTTATGAAGCGATTGTGGATGTCCCAAGATTCATTCCTCAGAATGTAATTTATTTGTAATACATCAAAAGCCAGTAAATCCTACCCCTACCAAGGTATTAGGTATCATGGTGTTTTCTGCCCTTAATCTTTCAGACTGATCTCTCAAATGGACACAGCTTAGACCTTGCTTTCTACATGCACCTTATCCTGAAAAAAAATTCTACTTAGATTTTTTTTATCTCTGACATTAAAGTGGCCTTAGCGTGGTATTCACTTCTAAACATTGCATCAAACTGGCTTTTTGAGTAAATGAAAGCAAGAGCATTGATCACATGCTCGCATTCTGCTGGAACTGAGCCGATACATATTCTGACCCTTTCCCAATGAACGTGTCATGCCATAATGGATATCCTGAAAAAGAACTGATGCAACAGTACAGGCAGAAATATTTTTATATATATTTTGAAAGACTTCATCAACAGGTGGCTTTCATCTACTACACAATATTGCTAGCTTAGCTACTGCAACATTGTGAACAGATGTTTATAAGCATTATCGATAGGATTACTCTAGAATTTACTCATCATAAATCAGCATACTGCAATGTCCTTTCTGGTGGGCAGTTAATATATCCTGCTTCCATCAGTTCATCTATATAATAGTTCACGTGAGGATGAGTGAGATCACTCCTATTTGAGATGACAGCTTGATGCAGTATTTCAAGGCTTAGCCTAACTTGCCCTTACTTGAGGTCAGGCAGCAACCAGTCCCAGAAAACATGTTTGTTAGATGTGACTGAAAACAGTTTAGCACTTGCATTAAAGTAATAATTAGACATGAACAGTGTGCCTTGATGTTGTTTAAATGAATGACACATTCCATGCCCAGAGGAGTTTTCAGCCCAGCTCTGTGACAGACAAAACATAATAATTGATCCAAGAAGAAATTAATGAAAAGAGTGCCAAGAGGTTAAGTAGGCTATCATTCTGATTGAACCATATTTTATGGTGTTACTCGTGTAATATACCTCGACAAACAGGGTGGAGCTCAGCCTAATGCAGCACGCCTCCACTAAAAAAACTGGCACAGAATATCAGATGGGCTTGTTAGCAGCTTCCTCTTGAGAGCTGTTATATAATCTGCAAACAAGAAAAAGAGAAAGAAATGGAAAATAACTAGATACAAGTTTCAAGGAAAAAAATTCTTTCTAATTACATCTACCTTTGTAATTCCAACACGGACAGAAAAAGGAAGCTTGAGTTTCCCCTCAGCTATATAAACTTTCTCATTTAAAATAGCTTTCTGCAGCAGATTTTTTTTTCCCAGTTTATATCAGCTAGACATTTCCCAGAAACATAGAGCAATTGATATTGTTGTCATCTCTACCCAGAAGTTTCTCTTCTCTTTCTAAATCATAACACTGAGCCAAGAACCCTAAGCCAAGTGACCCTAGAACATACCACACAAAAAAAAAAAACTGGGGAGTAAGTGAGCACTTAGAGAAATCTAACTTTTATTTAGGTGTCTAAGAGGAACCATTTCATTTTCTATATAAGCTGGAGGCAGCTGGAAAGACAGGACAGGAAGGTATACACCAGAATCCCCAATTAGGAGACCACAGTATGCTTCACATTATGCAGTACTTAAAATATGGAGGGGAAACAGGGAGCAGAGGGACACCCACATTCAGGTGTTCAAGGGCCATGTCCTAATGCCTCATTGTGTGGCACAAAGAAGCAGCAGAGGCTCTACAGATGTAAACACCCAGGACAGACCCTACACGTCTCTGTGGTCCTCCATCTCCCCTGAGACACCGGGAAGACAAACCCGTGCTGCTGCAAGTAATCCCCGCACTCGGGAACATTATGCCTTTCTCCACGGTGCAAGGCATGAAGGCCTGGATCTGCCTGGATAGAAGGAACTGTGCCTGGATAGAAGGGCCTAAACCCAAATGTTGACCCACTGAATCTCCAGATAAGCTTCTGCTTAGGTCAGTTCCAGTCCCTACAGAAGAGATTCTGGTATATAACACCTGCAGCTGAGGCAGCCCCCTTGGCTCCTGACAGGCCATGAAGAGAAATGGGCCATTTCAGGCCACACTTCTTCTGGCCTGTTTGAGACATCCGTTTCCAGAGATGCTCTGTATCATGAAAGAGAGTCCATTTTTCCTGTTATGTTTATAAATAGAGACATATTTAACTAACTGAATCCCAACCTCTGATGGCTTCATTTCCAAGTGAGGTGCCCACTTCCAGGTATACTCAGAACAGGCTCAGTCTTAACAGTGCTTCCCAATTTAGCATCTATCAAACGAGATTCTTCATTATGCACAGATTTTAGGCATTTAATTCAGAAAACTGTAGAAGGGCTACACTCATCACTGTAAAATATAATTCTCATGTATCTAAGCTAGATTATGGACACAGAAGCTCTGCCTCTTACCTGGGCTGTGCCATGCAAGGGAAGACGAGTTTCAAATGGATAAGAAGAAATGGCTCAGCCTCAGACAGCTGATGAGGTTACTGTCCCCAAGTGTCCCCCTCACCCTCCCTGCACTGATATTTGAGCTGCTCATAAACCAGCTGCTGAACCACTGGAGTTATTTAGCACTTTAAGGGTGGGGTAAACAGCTAGAGGTGATAACCACATTAGCTGTCTCGAGCTGGCAGCAACACATAAATCAGAGGCCTGAGGCAGACTGAAATGGGGTAGGCAAACAGCAGCAAACTAAGCAGGAATCTACTTAAGCTGGCCAGTAGGAAACACAAAGACAAGTGCAGTATAAGATCACACACACACACTCTCTTACAAACTGGCTTGGAGACTGTATTCTGTAATCCAAATGTCAAACCTAGCCTTGGTTTCCTATTTTTCTCTGTTGAGAGATTTTAACCTACCATCCTGCAGCAGAATGTCATCCACCAACTGCCACCGCAGGTTCCTGCTGTTCTGCCCTCCCCCATACACACACACCTTTTTAAAATAATTATTCCACATTCTACCGGCCTATTGTTCTCCATGGATAGAGACCTTCCTCTCTTTCCTCTGTAGTAGATGGCCTAAATTGGATTTTCCATAAATCATCCTTTTTCTCACCCTCTGAATACTGCATAGGGAAAATACAGCAGGAACATCAGTAGAAGGGTGCCATGTACAAAAACCCCAACCCTGGCTAGTGTTACAGCATTCTCCTTAGCAAAACATTTTTTCATCCACCAAAACAGGCAAAAGATCTGAATCAAAATCTCATGTCTGAAAGGTAAGAACCTTAATGAATAGTTGATTCAACACCACAAACCAGGCCTTTTTCTCATTAAATTGTAGATATTCTCTACACACTTTGCTGTAACCACAGGTAAGACAGGAAAGAAGGGGGATGAGAACATCTTTCTCTTGGTTTTAAGATGTGGGCTACAGACCCAAGGATTGATGTGGTCAGGACTCAGGCAGGTGGCACAAACTCAGAAACAAACGGACAGGTCCTGTGGGAATTCCACCAGCAGAAACTAGCCCAGAAAGTATTGGCACAGGGAGAGAGACAGTAGGTGGGAAGGCAGAGGAATGCCAGTGACACCTATAGACATCCTTAAGCTCTAAGGAGGCATTTAAACATAATTCCTACCATTAATCTAGCCCACTAACTGGTGGTTGAACTGCCTGCACAAAGAATTGTGCTATGCTGACAGAAAGCTACATATCTATGGGAACAGGTGGAGAATTTCAGCCATCACCTCTGCACTGAGCACGTATTTTCTTGGGATGAAAGCAGCAGCTGCAATGGGCAGGAAACAAAAATACCATGCCTGTTCATATATTCTTTTCATACAGTTTGGAGAGCGCTACCCCTCTTCGTTACGCTCAGCACTGGCAGATAATACAACTTCCCTCTAGAACCACATGCATTGCGTGTACGGATTGAGTCCAACATTAACCTACAGAGCCATTCTAAGTAAAAACACATTAAAAAGAAGTGTACTTAAAAATAGAGTTGTAATCATGTACTGTACTCAGTGTGCTTAAATAGCGCACGTAATACAGTTCAGTGTAATAACCACTCACTACTCAGGTTTCTAACACGAAGGAAGATAGAGAATGGAATTACATTTCGGCCTGGAACTAACTCTGGAGTACAGCCAGTCCCATACGATATATAAAAATTCCTATGTCAAAATGATGTGTCCTGTTGTCTTGATGCCTTGATCAAGGTTTCAGAGTTTTTCCTTTCTTTGACATCCTCCACATTAACAAACTTACACTGAACATATGTTAATCTAATGGCACCACCACTAGAGTTCTGCTCAGGATTCTATTCCTTTGCTATTTTTCCATCAGCACATACAGTAGTGAATACTGCCCTTGTATAGCTCGTCCTCTTCTGTACAAATTAGGCACTTGAAAAGGTAGTGAAAAGGCAACTCACCTGCAACCACCTTACCGTGTTGCATTCTTTACTTATAAGCCACTGATGAACCAAATACAATAAAGTAACAGTAATACTTAGCCCTCTTGTAAATAATCCTAAATTACAGAGTTCTCAATAACCATATAGGTTGTTAGCATACTCTTGTTATATACTTAAGCTTCCAGGTTTTCATTCATGTTTCCCATCTGAACTGAAATGAGATAATCAGCTCCTGTTGTTATTCAAGGATTATTTTTTTTCAATTCATTTTCCATTTCCTTCATCTATTTGCATGGCAGAATCAGAATGACAGTATGCCAGAGCATATGGAATAAAGTTAGAATGAACAAGTGCCCTGTATTTTCATAAAGTCTCTCCTAATCTTCTGAAAAGCCACTGAAATAATGAGAGAAACTAATCCCCATTATAACATAGTAAACCTTCTTAAGATTATTGAGTAACCTCTGCGCTCCTGGTGGGATATGGGTTCCTCCTTCCTTCAGCTGTCAGCGCCAGCCAGCAGATGGTAGGTGCTCTCAATCAAAAAAGCAGCAAAGTGCACCTGACAAGGGAGGAGTGTCACCAGAGGATGTGCACAGCAGCGTACCTGCCTTCCCCCAGCTGGTGCACCAGCCAGTGGAGGATTTGATCCAGCAAGATAGGAATGCGTGCTTAAGAGACCTCCAGTTGTTATGAGACTGAATACATATGAGGGCTAAGATTTTTTGAAGCCAAATTCCTATTAAAAACAATAGAAATTTGGGTGTACAAATCCCTTAGTCTCTGTCCAGCCAAAGCAATTCCTCTCCCCCTGGCCTCTAGCTGCTACCCATTGGTTAGCACGGCTGGTACAATTTTTTAGAAGGATTTGTTGCACAAAGAGAGAGACTTATTAAAAACAGAAAAGAATGTGCGGTGCCTCTGTAGCCAGAATCATAGTTTAAAAATCTGTGGGCCGGATTTTCCTGAATGCTCAAAAGATACAAAACAGTTACAAACCCCATATGAACCACCTAAACTCAAGAATATGGATGTTTTTCATCTCTAGTGATTCAAAGGAGGTATGTTTACTCCTGCAACTGGCAGGATACACTTCCAGAAGAGACAAAAATAATAATGTTTTCATTAATAGTTTTCCTTTTTAAACACTTTTCTCCACCATTTACTGGTTCAGAGACTATGATTCACTTTAGAATAACTTAATATAAAACCAAAATATTTTCATGTTATTTTACGATGATTCTCTTTTGCAATAAATAGCCACCAAGCTACCAGGCCAACACTCTTGAGATCCCTCTTCTGCCTTCCCACTTCAGTCTACAGCTGGATTGACTAAAATACAAGAAAGATAGTTACCTTTTTTTTTTTGAGCTAACAGGGTGCAATTCTTGTCTCTGTCCAAGGTGAATTTCACCCCAGGAGGACCAGCAGCTTAGTGCATATTTGTGACCAGATCCTGAACTACTTGTACAACCAGCTCTTCTATTAGTTCCTATTTAAGTAATATGACTTCAGTTAGATATTTGTGCATTTGCCAGGAATGAAGGGGGGAGAAATAAAGCAGCCCTTTAAAATCTTTCTCAAAGCGGTTAGAGGACACATCAGCTGACGAGCATGTTTATTGCTCTTAAATAATTTGGGAAGCAAAGAGGGACCATTTCAGTGTTGAGAAACCTGTTACCGAATAGGCCAGACGCTAGGTAAATTGCCATGTTTTATTTATTTTATTTCTTATTTTTGTCTGCTTCATTTTTGTCTGCGTCTGACTATCACGGCAAGATTATTTTTTTTCCTGTTACAATTCTTTCTGAGATGAACAGAGACATCCATTGTCAACCCAGCATCCTAGGGTGTTAGCTGCCTGCCTGACAGAAAACTAAATCCATGATATTACAGACATACTGCCAAGCTTCAGCTAGTGATCCAGCCATTGCCCAATGCTGTTCATGAGCACTAATAAAACTGTCAGGTGTGACTCAGACCAGACCGACCAGAAGTGACTACTGGCACTCAGGAAGGGCTGGGGGAACCAGGGACACAGGTAGTATTCTGGCCAACCTTTCTAATGGAGGTGAAAAATAAATCATGGCAGACCATCCTATTTTCTTCCAGGTTTATGGCCCACAGGTTAAGGGAGAAACAGAGATAGGATGCCAAGTTTAGTAAGATTGTGACAAATGCTGCACAATGTGCCCCTAACCTTTTTTCAGCAAACCAGTAGAAGTACGTTCTGCAGAACACATTACTATACAATTCTTGGACAAAAACTGTATTGTTATTGCTTTAGTTTGAAAAGATTGACTAAAGTCCAGTTAGATTTAGAGTGGAAATTCTTTACTGAGAGGGTGGTGAGGCACTGGAACAGGTTGCCCAGAGAAGTTGTGGATGCCCCATCACTGGAATTGTTCAAGACCAGGCTGGATGGGGCTTTGCACAACTTGGTCTAGTGCCCTGCCCATGGCAGGGGGGTTGGAACTCGATGATCCTTAAGGTGCCTTCTAATCCAAATCATTCTATGATTTAGAACTAGAATGATGGAATATTAAGGCACACTTCAAATTTGCAGGGGTCCAGCTGTGAGGAATAGAAAGACCTTCACAGGACAAGTTCAAAGAGCTGTCAACTAATTGGCTGTGAAATCGGGAGATGAAATAAAAAGACAGGTTCTGCACCTCAGCAGGAAAATCAAATGCACAATTACAAAGCAGAGAAAAGCCAGTTAGCTAAAGAACTGCAGAAAGATAAAACCATGTGCAAACTGAGCAAGCAGTAAGATTCTCTTGCAAATACCGCATTTTATGAGAGGTAACTAGTCCACACTCCTTGGCACTAGTGATACCTCAGATTAAAAATACTGTCCAGTTTTGAATAATATGTTTTAAGATTTATGCAATCTAAAGAGTCCAGAGTAGAGCAACAAAAAAAAAACCAAAGCCCCACACCAGGTTGGAATATACGATCTAGGAAGAAAAGTTGAAAGATTTGGGTTTGTTTAGTCTGGAAAAGAGACTGAGGGAAGACATAAGTCTTTGAGTACGCAAGATGCTGTTATAAATATGACAGTGATCAAGTGTTCTTCATGTCTAGCAAGGTTAGAAGAATAGTTACGCTTACCGTGTGGCAAAAGAAGATTTGTTAGCTATTAGGACAAAACAACTAACAAAAACAGCCACACACACTGGAACAGCTCACCAGGGCTGGTCATGGAATCCTCATCACTGGAGTCCATTGTGGAAAGGTTTGACAAATCACTGTCAAAAATAGTCCTTGGCTCAGCTGCAAAAGAGAGATGGACTGGTCGCCTGAGCTCCCTCCCATTCCTACACTTCTATGATTTACTAGGGAATATGCAGTTTCTTGCAAAAGCCACTCTTTTTAGGGGTTTAACAAGTCACACTGACTAATATATTGCATGCAAAAACCTCTATCCTGATGCCAAATATTTCAAACTCAATTTAAAACTTTACCACTGTAAAAACTGTTATGTTCTAGCAGGAAAATCCAGGAAGTAGTACTCTGCAATATTATAGTACCAACGGAGAAGCCAAGTCATTTCAAAAGACCTTTTAAAATCTCATGTGTGACTACAGGACAAGGTCAGAAAAGGCCAATGACATTTCTCTGTTGGAAGGTAAGAAAACCCCAATACAGCTGGGGTTGTCACAATCTGACAAAAGCCAATACACAGCAGTGGCTGAAGGCTACATGGAAATTGATTCAGTGCACTTAACATCAGGAACTGTCTGATGTCCAGCACATCTCGAGTATAAAAACTAATATCTAACAAGCTGATATGTTTCAGAAGCTTTCATCCTGACGCTACCTGGGGATGTTTATAACTGATGAACCTGGTGAATTTATTGAACACATCAGACGTTTATTCAGTAAGGAATCCCTGAATACTTAGAGCATTGCATTAGAAAAGTGAATACTTACTGTCTGGATCAAACTATAATCAGTTCTTTGCACAAGGACATAGAAAGCATTTGTGGATTGAGTCCCACCAAAGAGTCCATTACAGACTCATTGACAAACGCATCACTTCATACCATGTATGACATATCTACTACAAAGAACTCAATTCCTGTCTCAGACCTTACATGCCATTGAGCAAAAACAAGAAAAAAAGAAAGGAAGACTATTCAAATGAATTTACAAGAATTAGAAGATATGTTAAAGGCAGCAGTACTACTAGTTATGACAGGAAATATCCTTGGAAGAAGTAAGTGTGGTGACACCACTAAATTGATGAAAGCATCAAGACTAGCAAAGCCCTGCATAGACACAATAGCATACTGTTAAATTCTAGGACAAAAATCAAGTGAAGCTAAAATCTTTACTTGAGAGACATTATAATCTCCACAAAAGAGGCACTGGAATAGCTATTGATGTGATAAGGCATAATACAAAAAACTCCTTAAGTTTCTGAAGTCTCACAAATTTCAGCAGCATCCAGGCAATTGGTGAATACCATCTTGGTCAGAAAGATTCTCACAAGTTATTTCCCCTCAGAAGCATTTCACAAAAGCATCTGAAGACAGCCTGTAAGAATGTGAGCTACCTGCAAGGACAATTCATAAAAACAATAGCCAAGGGACTTGAAGAATCTCAGTTTTCTTGCTAAAATGTTTAATGCAAGCTCCTGCAAAACATCTTTCTGGTTTAGGACATTTCTACATACAGATTCTGTTTTTCAGAGATCCCATTCCTGCATTCCTTGCAAACCCAAAACACCCGCTGACATCATTAGGCAATGCATTGGCATCAGAAGTACGGGATTAAGCCAACAGAGGTTGTGGGTAGCCAAAACTGTGCTGGAGACAGTTCGTCCCGGTTCGGTCAAACTAATTTTTGAAATCACAGCTGGTTCACAAATTGTGAACCTCCTAGGGTCCTAGCAGACCCCACTTGCTGTTACTGCTGGCAGCTCTTTGAGAAGCTGATCCACCCATACTCAGCACAGATGGTCACGCTTCTTCCCTCCTCAGCCCTCACAAGCTAGGATCCAGAAGCCCCTTCTCCTACGCTTCGGGAAGCGGCTATTCCCGCTTCCTGGCCCAGCCCCACTCCCATGCTCCCTGGCCCCACTCCCGGAACCAATTCATATGCAATGGGCTACACATCCTGCTGGTGGAGGAGGGCTAGGAGGGACTGTCTTGAAAAGATTTAACATCTTATTAATGAATACAATACGAACTTCAAAGTCCTACTGGGGAGCAGTATTTGTGTAATGGCAAGAAAGGAAAACAAATGTATCTTGAATCCTGACACTACTAAAGGCAGCAGAGGGAAACACCCAGGGAGCCAAGATTTCAATCAACAATTGAGTTGAGTACCCATTCTTATAGCGGATGGAAGGAATCTGCTTAAGAGAAATGTAGGAAAGGAAGCTACAGATGGAAGGAAAACAGAGATCACAAAGGCAAAGGGCAAGGGTTTTAAAAAAAAAACAGAAATAATTATAACAAAAGCAGCTAAACCAAATTCGAACCCATGTTAGTTAACATGTGAAAAAAAACATTATTTGCATTAGCTAAATAGGCCTCCTGCAAAGAGTCCATGAGCACTTCAATTTCTGTTATTTGTTTAAAGAACCTTTTTCATCCTTTTATAGCCCACACATATGACCACCATACAACCCAGCATCTGTAAAGTGCAGGGAAGCTGCAGATTCAGGACTAACTCTGCTCTCAATCTGGTAAAAGAATTTTGACCAGTAGCTTGGAGGGGAGGGAGCAAATCCAGCCCTTGAAGTGAAAGTCTTTTCTTTACATAATCAGGATCAGTTGCCACCATGGAGCTGAAAAGATCTTAGGAAGGTTAGCCACCTCTCTGGTCCCAACCACGTTATGATCTTCTACATTTTTGACAAAACCCAATTCTTGGATTTAACAGGTCTCATCGGGCTATTAAGTGCTGAAGGTTGGGACAAACCAACCAGGTGCTGAAGGTTGGACAAACCCTGAGGAGAAAACAGAATCTCAAATACAGGACTCTGCTCAGAAAATCCCTTTCATATGGGGGGACCACTGTAAAGGAAAAATTCTTTTCCTTTACTATATTAGAGCTGGCAGTTCAAGATAGATTGTAGAGTTGGTTTCTCTGGGCACAGTATTACACCAGTCTTTTGACTGCAGCACATTCCAGTGAAGCAAGCAGAAGAGCCATGATTATTATTTTCTTTACTTTTCAGGCAATGATATTACACAAGAAGAAAAGGGGAAAAGATTGAAAAGATAGGCCAACATCAGTATAAACTAATGTCTTTAAATTAGTCAGTTACAGCTCTGAGTTTTCTTTCTGCAAAACTGCTACTGAAGTCCAAGGACCAATTCTTGGTAATACTTTTCATTTTCTCAGAGAGCATATCACTGGCACAACCCCTTCATCATTCTTCCTGTCAGTCTCCTCAGATACTGGATGATGTTCGCATATTGAACCCTTTGGACTATGGAAATCATCCACTGGGAGAAATACCATTTTGTAGTTTTCCTCCTATCTGACTGCTCTGCAATTCAGTGTCTTCTGCTACTCGTTCCCTCTTCTACCTCCTTAAGAACATTAGTTTTCCTGATTCAATAGAGCCAGTGATATTCCAAAGAAAGAAGCCAAGAGCTCTAAACACTCTCCAAATTTCTCCATTGTAGTGTTTGGCACATAAGAAAAACAACTTTTGACACTATGAGTGTTTCTCATTATGATGGCAAAAAAAAGATCTGGAACTACATTTCCCACTAGACATCACAACTTGCTTTTGATGGTTCTGAAGCCAACACATTACTCATGTCATAATAATCATTTTTACAAAAAGATCAAAAATAATCACCTGAAAACTAATTAAATATAAAATCTCCACCAAAAAAAAAAAAAAAAAAAAAAATCAGCAGAAGTATTAGAATACTTCCGTAGCCTTGTTTTCTATGAATACATTTTATGCTTGGTTTCTCATTTCCATAATATTTTTACTTCTTCATTGCCTTATTCACTAGTAACTGAGGAATGTGAAATAGTTCTTCAAGCCTCCTTGAAGCCTACAATGAATTGTGTGGCCAGACAAGGTTGTTTCAAGCTTAGATATTAACTTTACATTTGGTTTGGGGGAAAAAAAAAAACAACCAAACCACCAAACAGTGTTTACTTCAATCTTTTCATTACTTTCACAGAATTTCCAGGAACATATAAGCCAGATATCAAAACTTTGTAATTTAAAGTCCCATTTGGGGATCTGGAAGAGTCTGCAGTTAATATTCACTGGAATTACAATACTTCATCATGCAGTGCAATCTGTGTTCAATGGCATCAAAATGTGGGTTTAGTTTAAGAGCACTTCTACATAGATTAAGGCAAAACGTTGATGAAGTGTTTGATAGTCAGAGGAAAATGTTTTTTGAATGAAGCAATAAATATAAAATTTCACAACCTCTTTTGACAGCAGATCGAATTCACCTTTTGCATCCTTGACCAAATCTGAAGCAATTCAGTTGGTGCCAATGGAATGAAACTGCTGTAGAAACACTTGGGGCAGTCCTATCCCTTTTTAAATCAGTGGCAAAACTCCCACTGACTTCAGATCCCATATGTGTAGCTCACAGGCACGGCACTGCTCTTGGTTGGCCTAGTAACCTTTGTGACTTAACACATGCTGCGCTTCCCGTTTGTAGTCTCTGAGGTAAGCCCTATGTGCTGTCAAAGGTTCCTGGCCTAAGGTATCATTTTCTTTGTTTACTGTCTGGCTGCATAGATGTCTGGCACAGATTTCAAAGTACAGTAGCTCAAAAATATGCTCAGTGCATATGTGCATAAACCCTGTAGCGTGTTGCATCACACATCCTGCATCCAAAACTAAAATCACGTAGCCAGTGTGCTCGGTATTATTCATGGTTTGCACAAAGCATATCAGTAGCATAGTAACCATATCAGTAGCATGGTTTAGTAGTTTAACATCATTGACTAAAGTGGATTTATTCCAGAATGGCATCAAGTAAATGAGTTCAGGATATTTTTCTTTATATGTGCAAGAAAGAAACATACGAAATACTCAGAGATCAGCACAGTTCACCTAATCCAGTTTCCATCTGTGCCAACATTCACAGCACAGACAAGAAATTCTATACTATGCAGTTCCTGAATTACATTTCCTCCAGTTTTTCAGGGCTTGGCATGGTCAAATGCTCCAAACAAATTCAAAAGCACATCAAAAAGTACCAACTTTGTCTCAACAAAACAAGTGTTTCAGAGCAATAAGAAAAATGTTCTATAAGCTTCTAAGGAGTTCACTTACTGTATTGGCTGGACTTGATTGTGTTGAACTTGCTGAAGTCAAGCATTTAAGCAATATTTAGTTTATGTAACCTAGTGATACAGAAGCACAGATAAACTGCCCAAGTGAACCAAGACAGCAATGGGAAAACACAGTGAGTTAGATTCCAGCACGCATTTTATATAATCTTTGTCCAGCTTCAGTACAACATTATAATTACTCCTGCCACCACATACATAGTTTGTCCCTTTTTCAGGTTTTATTGCTGATTTCGAACTCCAGGCTACCATTATTTTACTACCAGCCCTTCTAAAAGGGCTGATGGAGCCATAGCACAGTGGCAGTATTGGAGTTACAGTGAAACCTGAGTTGTGATAGACCCTTGGGACTAGTGTCCCTTCTCAGGCCTTGAATTTCTCACAGGTCATGGATGTTGGCAATTTAGACACAGTGAGAGGCAAGTTCTGACTTGTTTGTTCCAGGCTAAACAGGATAAACAGAGAAACATCAAGGTCATGGGAGGAATAAGCAATTCCTTCTTTACTCTGAATAGGAGGTACTGCTCTAACAGGATAAATCTGGCCAACAAGGCTGAAATCTGGCTTTTATCCACTCCTAGTGGAATCAAAATCATTATAGAGTCTAAATAGCTGAATAAATTTCTTCCAAGTCAATTAATATCAACCTCCTCGATCTTAAAAGTATTGCCTCATCATAGGTTCTTATTACTGTCATTCAAGGACAGGAAAAAAAATGGTGTAACTTTCCATAATCTCTACTACACGTCTGAAGTTTGACACAGTATGTGTCTATGAGTGGATGAGCATGGAATTCTGCAGGTAGGAGTGTTTCAGTTTCCCATATTTTTTGATCAGCTGATCCTAGGGAGGATTTCTAAAGCTTGCAGTCCAATAGTCACTCCAAACTGTAGCCAGCTTGCCCTTGCTGTTTGGCAAGAAACAGCAAAATTGTGTTAACAGTTTCTTTCAAGAATACGTGTTAGTAACTGCCAAATGACAGTTGTAATGACCCTGATGCATTTTTTCCCTTAGGGCTTTTTTGTTTAGAACCCAGTTGCCGCCCAAGCAGAAAAATCATTCTTTGCCGTGAACTCTCCCATCACCCTGAGCTTTCTCCACCATCACCAGCACTATACCTTGTGAGAGTAAAGTAAGGAGCCACCTCCTGCCTAACGAAGAGCATGCATTAAGGGCTTGAAGCACAGCCTGCTGAAATCCAAGAAGTCTTTCCATCAACTTCAAGAGGTTTTTGGTTAAATCCTGAGAATCTATTTTTATTCATTCACTCATTTTTTCCCTTGTTTATTTAAAGAACCATTTCTCTGAAATCCAGGCAGAAAGACTCTTAATATTTTTGGTATTATAACAGGGCAATGCTTTAATCATAAGTTAAATTAAGAAGTGCCACTGTCTGCAGCCAAAAGAAAGAGGCTGACTCTGACATACCACCTGTGCACTGCTTCTCTGGCTCAGCATTGACCTTGGTTGACAGGAACATGTGCCTGAAAATTGCACCCAAGAGGAAACTCATCACAACGTGAACAATCAGAGTAGAATGATAAACACCCACACTGCACAAGAAAGCTGCCAAACCCTCACAGCAGCCAGGATTCTAACTGCATCTGGAAGGAAATACGCATGTACCAAAAGAATGTATACATGAGTATGTACATATGTGTTTACACACGCTCTCTTGCTCCACTTTATGCCTAGAGTGCCATGTTTCATTTTGTAATAAAATGTATGCATAAAAATAGCTTTCTTCTCCCTCATGACAGAATCAACTAAGATTATCGGGTTCCCTATATGCAGTCACAACAGAAGGTTATGACATCTTGCAGTGATTTAATCCTACTAATGCATCAACATACATTTTTCCCCTTAACAAGACAACTGAAGTGTTTAGTTTTGAGTAGCTTGGATTTCCTTTTAATAATGTATGATTACATGCTCCGACAAGATCATCAAAGCTGCGAGAAGGCCATAAAAAACACATTCGGCAAGAAACTAGTCTAACTGTGTTTCCTCTTAACTAATGGAAAAAAACAATGGGTTTTAAATGCTACATGGGATGATTTTTTTGTCTTACGCAAGATTCCTGCTGTGGAAGCCTAAGGTTGGCAGACATCTTCAAAGATGAACTGAAGAGCCAAAACAGTCTACAGGCTCAAATCTGTTCACAGGCACAGGTGCTCACACAAGGATAACACATGCATTCATGCAGAAATCACTTAAACCATGAAAGATCAGATACATTTAGTGTTAACGCTCCCAGAGTAAGGCTTTCTGCCAGTGCTTGAAATGGAGAATTGGTATGCCAACAAAGACTGAAAACAATTCCTACTTTCTTCTATCATCTTTCATCTAAAATATTTGTTATCTCCTGCCATCTCTAGACATCCATAGACCAAGATCTGTGAAGTGCAAGTCATGGGGGCAATAAAAGGAGTTGAAGGTGCTCAGTTCCTCAGCTGGAGAAGCATATTCGCAGAAACACAAGCAGGATTGCAAGAAATCATTTTTTTCTGTGTCTGCACGTCAATCACAGGAGATCTATATCTTTCATGTATGAAAAAGACAAGGAAAAGAGCTGCATCTCTGGTGAAATGTATGGATCAGAGTTCAAGGACTGGTGCACTTGCAATCTGCCTATAAAAATGTCTCAGAAAATTCCTTCAATTTTGAAGGCCAAATCTGACACCTTTTAGGTAGCTTTCACACTGCAAGCGACAACTCTGCTTAAGATGTGTGAAACCCTTGGTGTGGCTAGAAAAAGCTGTGGATCAGCTCAAGCAGCAGATCCTGCAGGGTGCTGAGCCACTACAGCTCCTTCACGATCACTGGTGGGGTGCATTCTTCCTGCTCTTACCCATATGTGTGCGTTGCAGCATTCAGTCATGTAAATAAGGGAAGAAACAGTGGTGAGGATGCATGGTTTTGTTTTTGTTTCAAAGGCTGTGCCTGCAGACTTGCCAAAGCCAGATGCTGTAACTCTGCATAGTGTTACTCTCCAAGATGGGCCAGAATCTTCCAGACGCTGGGTGTGGTGGGTGCGAGGCTGCCCCATTAGCTGTTTGAAGCTGCGTGGGTAGTTTCCATTGTGGTCTAGCAGCCATGCAGGACGCACCCAAAGAAGCTGGGTAAACTGCGTACAGGAATTAGCCCACACTAAATTCCATGCTTCCACAGCTGGATTGCTACCCGTAGCCCAGCAAGCTAGATGGAAGCAAGGTAGGTACGTCTCCAGCAAGAGGAGACAGCTTAAATATTCAGACAGAAGGCCCTTCTTTCTGCATCCTGCAGCGCAGACCACCATCCTGATGCTGGAGAACAAAATTACTCCCTTGAGTGTATTACTCCCTTGAAATAAAGGTGAGTTTAGCAAGGAGTCAGGAGGCAGATATGCTCAACAGAACATCCCAAAGAAGGAAAACACCAAGCTTCCATGGTTTTAACCACTAAGCTGGAAGTCCTGGAAACACTGCCCTTAAAAGGAGTGACTTCCCACTAAAGGCACAGAAAACATGGAAATCCCAGGAATTTCCAGACTTCCCTATCACCTACCAGTAAATGCCAACTGAGAGCTTGGAAGCTCTTCAACAGACTTCCAGACAGAAGGCTTCCACAGAGCCAGGTTGCCAAAGCACCACCAATCCCGTATAGCCCCACAACTGCTCTACGCAGATGATAGTCACCTGTCAAATGCCATTTTCACTGAAAAGCTGCAGGGACCAGGGAGCACATTTGTTTCAGAAGTAAAATGTCTGTTGTTTCCAGAAGGAAATTATCTCAAAATTTCTAGTTGGCAGAAAAAATTCTTTTTCTTTCACAGGTCAATTTGGACCAAACATCCACCCCCCTCAAAAAAAAAAAAAAAATTAGAAAAAACAAGATTTCCTATGAAACAGAAATTTTGTTCTTCAGCCAGTTTCAATTGGTAAAAAGTGGAAGGGGGAAAAGGAGGGAGGAATTCTGTTAGCCAGTATAAATCTTCTTGAGACCTTTACATTGCCAGATTTGTTTTCATGTACTCAGAGATGTCAATACCAGAAGAAACAACCACAATTTCTTATCTAAACCTTTAAATGAGTTAAGATTGAATAACAACATTTAACAAGTTACCACATCAGCTGAACCAAGCAGTCTTTGTACATCCTCAGTCCTTAACTAGTGCAAGACAAAGTAGTTTAACATAATTATTTTTGTTACAGGTTAAATCAAGTTTCATTGCCTTAAGTCTCCCATAGCCTAAATGCGTACACACTTACTCCATTTCATAGAATCATAGAATAGCATGGGCTGGAAGGGCTGAAGGTCTTCTAGTCCAAGCCCCCTGCAATGAGCAGGGACATCTTCAACTAGAGCAGGTTGCTCAGAGCCCCATCCAACCTGACCTTGAATATTTCCAGGAATGGGGCATATTCTCTATTCCAGTGTTTCACAACCCTCACCACCCCTCTTTCTTATATCTAGTGTAAATCTTCCCTCTTTTAGTTTAAAGCCATTCCCCCCTAGCCCTGCTAAAACATTTCCCCCCATCTTTCATGCTGTCCCCCTTTTTCACCTGTCGAATCGTAGAATATCTCAAGCTAGAAGGGACTTGACATATGTTACCTCATTAATGTGCAGCAACGTGAATATATGTGTAAGAAAAGAGGCAGTAATTGACTTACAACACCATTACTTTTCTGCTCTACTGTGATGCCGTTAGGAGCACTACATGAGACCAAGCATCACAGCTCTCTTACACAAAAACCAGAAGCAACAGCTGTTACTCCAGCAGTTACTAATTAACTGAACTAATTAACTGATAATTAATTGATTACTAGTACTATTTACCCAAGTGTTTCAGACTAAGCTTATGCTTGAGTCTTACAAGAAATCTGTCCCAACCACAGAATGTGCCACAGATCACTATCTGAGCATATCTTCCCTTTTAACATTAAGGTGTGCCCAGTTTACAGATTCAGAAGGGAACCATATTAACTAGTCTAAAAGCCATGCAGGAAATCTGTGGTGTAACAAAGTCTCAAGCACAACACGCTCCTGCATCCCTTTTACACACCTGCATCTCCTCAATGATCTGTCCTTTGAGACTACAGTTCATCTCTGTTTCCCAAGTTGGTTGGCATGAATAGTAGCTTATGATCATCAAGAATAATGAGATTGCTCCTATTAGAGCTTTGCAACTAATTTTAACAGGAACAGGCTCGTTAGCTTCACATATTTAAAGATGCCACAATGCTTCCCTTATATTGCAAATAGAGCCGTAGGTTAGTTAGTGGGACTATGTATATATGTATGTAATAATAGAAACATATATATTTACAATATGTATGTTGTTGAAACAACAACAGGCTTAAGTTTTACTTCTGTAGCCATGGAGCAATCTACAGACCAATGAAATATCCTGCATCTACCTTCTACCTTGTTTACTTTCTCAAGGTCTCTGTTAACTTATCTCTTAGTCCATAACACTTCAAGTCTCACACAGATTTCAAAGTGCTACCATTTAAAAGGAATAAATACCCTACATCTAGGGAAATTATTCTATTATCTTACCCTGAAATAGAGACTGGGGGGAAAAGGTACATGTTTCAACACTGAGGTCAATATATAAGAGCACTAGCTGACCCTCCTACAGGATTGTCAAACTTAAGGATCAAATATCCCATAATTTGTCATGATTAAGCACATGCTCGCTTCCCAGCATTTGCTGAAATTCTGGCAAGTCGTGAGACAGCAAACTTTAAAACTGTTAACATGACTGATAGAAGTGTTGTTTTTAAAGGTTGAAAATGTTTTAGCACTAAATATTAAGTCACTCAGAGATTGAAATATGTATGGGATCAATTTTTCACCACATTTCATCAGTCTTTTACATTGTGAAAACCAGTGGGGTTACTCTGGCATAAAACCAGTGCAAAGGAATGGAGACTCATGCCTGTGGTCACTAACGTGACCTAGTTGTATATACAAAAGGATATGGGAAAAAAAAATTAAGAAAGGGTGTCAAAGCCCAAACATGTTCTAAAATGACTTTCCAGTGTGACACTAAGTAAAAACAACATTGTTTTTTTGATAAACACTTTGGTAGCTTTTGTTGGAGATAGTTTATGGATCTCACTTTTCACTCATTGTTGGGACTACAGAATTTATGTCCAAATCAATTTCAGAAAGTTGCACCACCTTGCCACCAAACCGTGGCTGTGTCTGCAGCTGGCCAACTGTTTGTGTGGCACAAAGTAGTCACGTGCCATCCAAAGTTACAGATGGAAGCAGATTCCAGCAAAAAGTCTGACATCATTCTAGCTGTTAGGCTGTGCTGTCTCCATTTCAATTCTCTCTCAGACAGTTTCTTACTGAATCCAAGACTATCTTTTGAGTTTTGCCCTTGGTTTATGTTCTCATAATAATTATACACAGTAAATGTCAGGGAAGATTCATGAAGGCCATGAGAAGATAGGCCAAGCAGCACAGAAGAAATTTCTGTGCTAGAAAAGCTATGAGACACAACTCATGAAGGATTGTAGTCTGGAGAAAAATAGCTTGGCAGGTAAATTGAAGGCCATGAAGTCACAGCCTTCACAGAGAAAATTCATTTAAATCACCCAAACATAAGAAGGTCCATACTGCTGTTTGCTCCTTTGGGTTTGTTTTTCTCAGTTTAGAATCAGATCTGCCTTTGAGCTCTTTCTGCCAAACTCTTGACAAGTTTCATTTTGAAAACTGACAACAACGAGGAAGCTTTTAACTGTTTTTATATTAATCTACTTTAAACTTTTTTATCTAGCTAGAGGCAGGGTTTAATCAATTACAGGTTCTTTCTCTAAAGCAGGCCTCAGCTCAACTTAACCACAGTTTACACTGTGGCCTACATTACTAAATTCAAATGGCATTTAACTTTTCAAGGTCTTTCTTTAGAGTGGTAACACTGAGCTTTACATGATACACAGACAAGGGTTTAGGAAATACCAGCTGGTTACTTCTGAAAGGATTCACTGATGGACTCCACCACCACTAATGGAAAACTGAAGAATGCACTTAGCCAGAACGATGTCAGACGTTAGGATTTCTCACTACCCATCACACACACACACATACAAAAAAAAAAAAAAAACCAACCTCTTTCATGCTTACTGGGAAGCTCCTGGAAGAGCCCAATGTTGCATTCCCTGCAAACCCCCAAATTCCCTTGGATTTCACTGACAATTTTGAGTTGCACAAGCATAATTCCCTCTCCAACTAGTAACTTCTGCCAGAGCCACAAAAGGCATGACTCTCCTACAGCTGCTAGCCAGAGGATTTAGACTTTTTGAGCTCAAATTGTCAAGCTATCCTCTAGCTCTGGTAGTTCCAGGTTCAATTCCTGGTAATGATTAGGACAACAGTTACTTCATGGAGAACACAGCATATATCTCCAAGTACTTCAAAAATTCTTAATATAGAGGAACACCTTTAGTTTTATTTTAGTAGGCATAAATATATACCCACATACTGTCTCAAGATATGATTAGGAAAAAAGTGTTGAAAACTGATTTGTAATAGGAGATGCAGATTAATAATAAATGGTTATGTAACACAAAATGGCACATAATATTAGGAATCCTTAACTGCAATAAAAAACAGATGTCACTGTGTCTATAACAACCCTGCAAAATTCTACTTGCCTGTTACCTCTGGGATTTTTCTTTTATATATACGCTAGACGTTAAAACTTGCAATTTCCATGGCAAAGACCAGTCAAGGAGCTTTTATGTCTGAGCTTCTGAGGTTTGATAATAATTTTCTAAAGTTGCCTAGGATAGAACACATGAGAAATGCAAGCAGCTGACTCGAAGAATCACATAATATTATCTGTGTATGTATTTACAGCTTGTGTTTAGGAGGCAAAACACATTCAGTGAGAGAATGACATCTTTTCAAGGATTTAAACAAAAACACAGAAAAATCTGAGCTGAATTGAGGCTTACAAGCAGGAAAATATACAGTGATAATTGCATAACAACCTCCCTGCAAGGCTTTGTCTCTGCTACCCTTAAGAGACATGCTGGAAAAAAATACAACAGGTCGTTCCTCAACATGATGTGGTTAGGAGGAAACAAATGCTGGTAGAAAAAACTGCAGTGACTACTTCCTTATAACACAACAGGATTAATTATTACCTTTTCTCGAAATTTATATTTTTTCTTATATTCTGTTATTACAAAAATCTTGACTATACTTCAAGTTATAATATTAACCAATTATATCTGATTTTCTGCTTTGACTTGAGGAGGCTCACCTTATATTCTCTCCTACACTGTAGCTTAACACAGAAACTGCTTAAAATCCCAAATCTGAAAAAACCTCTGAAAGTGCTTAATTTGAAATTCCCCTGCAGTCAATGGGCTGTGCTTATCCATATAAATATGTCTGGCAGCTTGGGACCCAAAAGAGCTTCTGCAAGTTCCTCTCTCCCTGTGCATGTTGAGGTCTTCTTGGATCCCACCAACCATTTAGGAAACTCCATCTCTCAGCTAAATAAAACGCTTAAAATAATTTGAAGTGCACAGTCTAGACATACCCCATCTTGAGAACATATTTGCCACCAATGGGCACCAGAAGTCTTTGAAACATTGAAAAGAAATAGAGAATTTCCTTCCCTTTGGAAACAGTGAAGGGCACTCCATGTGTTACCTTGATCTCACGCTGTCAGCAGCTTTTTCCTACCTCCACAAAATGTGTTCAGAATTGTATTAAGGGCTTAATATTATGATGTAGGTCCATGCAAACCCCTGCATTCCTGTCGTGATCAACTTCTACAGGCAAAGAAACTGACAAATCTCAGCATGTAAACTGGTTACAAGCCTTGTTGTCGGGAGCAGTAAAACTCTACATATTTACTTTTTTAATCAAGCTGAAAATGATAATCTAAAGCAATAGGATGACTTGACTTTGTCTGCATAGAGAAGAAAGTGCAAGCTGTTGCAGAAAAAATAACATTTACTGATGATATACAAATTTTAAGAGAGACAAGTGTGAACAAACAAAAGCTGTTTCATCAAATTCCGTAATAGAGATATGCAAAGGAAATGCCAATATGCATTACATTAATAAGATGCAGTTACTGGCAGGTAGTTAACCCTTTCAGAATCAGTGATACTGAAAACCATGCGACTGGATTTCTTCCTTTCCCTGCACAGTACGTTCTGTTTGGTCTATCATGGGAAAATCCCCTTTGTTTTAGTCAACTTCAAAGTTTATTTTGGTGTAAAATTCCCTTCGGATACAGCAATGTGACCACCTGACCTAAGCCGTAGTGTGGTAACACACATGCATACTACTCTTCCTCCTACAGCATCTTTTGCAATGTATGCTGTTCGCATGCCAAAAGCTCTTTCACCAATAGACTGTTTATTGGGAAATTAGGTAAACTGGCCAACTATGTGTACCAATTAAAGGTAAAACACTGATAAAGGCCGGTTAGAACAGACATGCAGTGGTTTATAACAAGAGAGAGCAAGCTTGATGGGGGGAAGAGCAGGAAAAAAAAATAATATTAAAATGGTCTTTCAAAATGAGACCTATTCAATTTAATTAGTGTATGTATACATCATGTCTTTACATGTCACCATGATAATCATCCATCCTTCAAGAAACAGTATCCTGGTATGAGCAGAGACCCAAAGAGTCCAACAGGTTTGTAGAGGGCTCTTCTGAGCAGATTTCCCAGAAAAGGTCTCACTCCAGATCCCTACCAGAACCTGCAGGCAGCTTGTACCGTGCTCCCTGGCAGAGCCAAGACACACACACAGAGCGAGCCGACAGCCAGGCATGGCTTTGTGGAGCCTGGTGAGGCCCACACAGGGCAGTTGTGTGCCTACATCCCTCTGCAGACCTATCTGCTAGAATTTTACACAGGTTTAACGCAGGCCATCTGCATTAGCAGCCCAAGTGACAAGGGGGGGGGTGCACCACCGCCCACCCCACCGCTGGCTGCACAGCAACGCCGTCTCGCTCTTTTGGACCACCTTCTGCCACAGCTCTCTCCACTGAGAGTCACTGATTTGGAAAAAAAAAAAACACCCCCAAAAAAATCCGTGCGGGGCCATTTCTCATAAAAAGCAGCATTAAACATCCCGGGCACCAAGCTGTAGGGGAGTGGGGGTCTGAGAAGCAGATTTGCTCTGGTAAGAGAGCCACTGCCTCCAGTGCATTCTGAAAAGCTTACATATTGCACGGTTCCTTAGCTACTCCACACTGTGCTTCTGTACACTGCACTATATAATCTCCCAGTGCAGTAGGTGGGCTGGCTATTTTTAAAGTGCTTTGGATGAGTTTAGGCTGATTATCATGCCTCTTTGATTTTCCTCCTTTTCGCAAAAGAGACCTGAGTTTTGACTCAGAAATAAATACGTCTGGCGAAAGAAAACAAAGTCGGGCTTTATATAAAATTTACACTGAACATAAAATTAAGTCTAAGTACAAGACAAATCATTTTGATACGTGGTTAATAAGTTAATAAAGATACTATTCATCAACCTACTGCAGTTGAACATTATAGTGATTTATAATTCTCTGGAATGTTTTTTCCTGGTGTATTTATAACTGCTTACACCACATGGTCGTCACATGGCTAACAAGCTCTGCAGGAGCTGTTTGTTATTTGGAAAAAGCATATTAATGAAATCTTACCATAAAGTAAGTGACCAGACAATATATTATCAGTTATTATATTTCGTAATCCGTACATGAACTAAAGTATTTACCAGACCATTCTTTAAATAACTGTTAACATATTAAGCCAGCAGCAGTGATTCATGCACAATAAATAAACAAGAAAGTAAAGATTTGCAGTTGAAAACTCTTCGATTGCCGTCAAAAATGGAACCCAGTGAACTGCAAAGCACTAATAGATACATGCTGCTGAACCCATTCTCAGGTTAAAGAGTTTGAAGCTCAGCCTCAGAAAGTGCTTGGATAACAAAGTCTCTCATTAATTCTTCCTGGCAGAGGTAAAAGAAGACTGTTGCTTGCACTATCTGTGTCCTTTGTTGTGCAGCTGGCAGCGATGCTGCTCTCCCCTCAGCCTCTGCCCCAGCAGCTAAGGAAGAGCTCACCACTCCTCCCTAAGGCAGGCACTCCGTACCCAGATGGCACTGACTGAGCTGCTGCAAGAAGGGTTATGAACTCTTGCGCTTCCACAACTCAGTTTCAAACAGACTTTTAGTGCCAAGTCTCTTGCACAAAAGCTTGTTTACAGATTAGGAAAATGAATAGGAAAATAATGCAGTTGCTCCTGTGTCAAAATTTAACTGAACTCTACATATATCCCCAAGGTCCTACAATTCACATCCAAATATAGACTTAGACACATAGAAATAAGGCAATTTTATTACAAAGAGAACTTCTAGAAAAACATTGTTTGAGCTTTATTGACTAGTTAGAAAGACAAGCTAAATGGCCAACTTATCCTGGAAAGCATCAGACCCTTTCTCACAACTGATTGTGATCTGGTTAGTAGGACACAAGACTGGACTCAGCACATCCATACTGCATGTGCCCTCTGGGTCTGAGCTCAGGGCTTGACCCATCACACTTGCCATTCCTGCGGACAGATTCAGTTGCTTACCTTCCTCCTTCTCTCTCCCTCTCATCTTTTGAGACCAAACACTAGCTGTATTAACACTTTTCCCTAGTTTCATCTAGATGGCTTTGAACTGGAACAGGGCAGAGGAGACTTGCTTGCACAGCAACCCCCAACATTGACCCATACGGCAACAATTAGCAGCAACTCCTGTCACCACCTCTTTGCACTGAATAGAGATCCCTGGACAAACACACCCTTGTACATCAGCTCTCCCCAGGCCCCAAGAACCCTGGGATGCTGCAGAATCATCAGTAAGAAGACCCACAGCACAGAGTCTAACATGAACTGTGTGGACTGGCAGTAAGTTACAGCACAAGCCCAATTGTAGTTTGGGCAAAGTGTAGCTACTGACAACCCTTCCATTCTGTTTCTGGATCAGATAATGAGTTGTTTGAGATTTTGAACACTTTTGTTTGCTTGTTTTTCATCTTTTTCTGAGACCCTCCTTGTCTGACCTGCATGTAGTTCCAAAAGTATATGTGGTCGTGGACTATGTCTCACCATGAGCACTACATCAGCAGTTTAGTGCATTTAGTGCTTCTTTGTAGCTTCAAATTTACCTTTGTACTTGGAGTCTTACAGCATGCACTTGAGAGCATCACTGCTACATGGAAAACAGTTTTTCTCCTGATGGACCCAAGGATGATGTTGCTGGGTACAAAGCATCCCACTTGCAATGTGAACAGGCCAGCACCACTTCTCCTCTATATGTACAGTGCAACCCTAAGACCTCCAGCCTTACCTTTTCTGCTGGTAAAGGTGTGTGATGCTAACCCACAGCCCTAGAACCATGAGGGATCGTGCCCAGTCAAATGCTGGTCTTTCTCTCTTTGCACCACAAATGCACTCTTTGTGTTTATCCAGTACTTGGAGTGTTTTTATATAACTTTGTGTCATTTTGCAAAGTTGTAAAGTCCTCTAGGACCGCAGAAAATCTCTGGAGAAATGGAAAAAGAGCAGGAATGGGAAGTAAAAAAATAGAAAAATTACTAGCGGTGGTGTGTGGATTTCATGAACCTATTAGAGAAACCCCAGATGCAAAATACAATATAGAGCTAAATTCCAGCACCCATTACTCACCCTGCTTTTGCAACATGAGTAAGTCATGCACAGAATTAGATACTGCCCCACATGAGACATCCAGTATAACCTGGACCACACTGCATGAGGGATCTTAGCAAAGAAAAGAAAAAAAAAAAAAGAGAGAAAAAGAAAGTAGGAAAATATGACAATGTGAAAGTTCTAAGTCAACATATTATCAGAAAGACAAAGTATGACTTGCAGTTACATTAATAAACCCTGAATTCTGATTTCAGAGTATATACATATCCCGTGTACTTATCAGGCATTTGCCTAGGCATAGATGATTTTGCTGGACATTAAGTACCTTCAGATATTTTTTCTTTATTATCTTTAAACTTACTGGAATTTATTTCCAACTTTGTCCTAGCTCCAGTTTAGTTTTGTCCAAGATTCTCTCCAAGTGCACCCTACCCGATGTGTGGGCTAGGCAGACTTTAGAAATAGGAAAGAAACAAATGAGGAACTTGCCTCTTGCTTTTTCATTCTCTCCTTAGTTTTTTAATCTTTCACTGTTGCACATAGATTGCATGTTGCATTCCCACTGAGAAATGCAGGACACGTTAAATAAGGGGTATTTCAATCTAAACACGATCTCTGAACATTCCTTTCTGCGTGGTCAGAGGTCCACTCTCTTCCTGTCTTGTTCCTTCACAGTTACTCCGTCATGAGCCTCAAATTTCCTATCTTCCTTCTCTATTCTCCAAACACCCCCTCCTTTCCTTTTTTCCTCTTTCACTTTCTGCTTTTGCTCCTATGTACACAAGGACACACCTCTGCACTACCATACTCCATCTCTCAATAATAAAGCAGACATTTTGTATGAAAATTAAAAAGCTAAGTTAACCCTGAGTAAAGGTAAAGAAGGAGGTAGGACTTCAAGAACAATGCACTGAGGAAGCAAAAATGTCGATACCAATCTAATGTAATCTCTCTGTGGTGGCCAGAAGTGAAAACTTAAGAAAAAAAATAATCTGAAAACACATTGTTTGGAGCAATCCTTAACCTGATAAGGTCTTAAAATTTCCATCAATTAGTGGTTTGGGGATTTCTTGTGTGGTAGCCGGCATCCAGACTACCATACTCCGTACCCATAAATTAATTTAATTTCTCAGTGCCCTCTCATTTTCATCTTTGCGAGAAACAGTGATTAATTGTTGTTTGAATCTTTTTACAGAACTAATACGCGGTGCTTCCACTAGCATCCTGTACAACTACTGACGTGCTACATCCAGTCCATGCAACCATAACAGTTTGTTTCACAGCCAATCAGTAATCACAAGCCGGTATTATCTCCCACAATAAAAACAAAACAACTATCATTATATCACATCTGTTTTCTAGCTTCAAGCAAGTGTTTAAGGGCAACTCTGGAACTGTCCACATTTCTCAAAATGCTTTTTCCAATTCATGCCTCTGTAGAGCCAGTGGCCGTACAATGCAAATGAATTTGTATGGTTTTGGCAGCCCCTGATTTTCCACAGCCCAGAGTAAACACGCTCACAAATGGTTGTAATACTTATAGTAACGCTTTGTTAAATGGCAAGTCTAAACAGAGGGTTAATGTTGCCTTAAGAAGATCAGATGAACAAGGAAGTCACTGTAGTAGCCTTAGCCTACTTTTCAAGAGTTACTGGACAACATGCAATGTATTTATGAGCCCAACAGAGCTCATATATCACTCAGGAAACATGACTTTCAAGAAATTTCAACAAATTTGAATAAAACCCCTTAGGGTCCTTTCAGGTTTTGTTGACAATTTTTCAAGAATTTGTGTAGCTTCTGCAGCTGCATATCATAGGATTTCCAGAACGGGTTGACTCAGACACACCCAAGTATTTTTGTAGGGTTCTGTAATTTACAAGGCGTTCTGTAAAAATGGACAGTTATAATGGCTATACTCATTATTTTGTTTTAATTGCCTTAACATACTTTCACATATCTTGCTCTTGATACTGCTGGGCTTCCTAGAAACATGAAGAACCCGAAGAGTCCCATTGATCTCGGTGAATTTTGGATCAGGTTAAACATTTAGAACATCAAGAGCAACAGCAAAATCTAAACTGGAACTAGGTGGATGATATGGTCTGTCTCTATCCTTGTAATTTCCTGCAATAGTGCTACCTTCACAGTGGGTGAAATTCTGATTTCACTAACATCACTAACTAACCTTCTACAGAACATTTCACCGATAAGGTTTCACTGTGCATATACCTTAGAAGTTAATTCACTTATGCTGCTATTTCTAATTTGAGAGCGAACTGCCTCAAAACTTGTCAGAATGTTTATTCCTTAAAAATAATTATCAAAAGAAAGATGCGAGGGCTGGAAAATACTGGATATATAAACTCAAAAGCTTAAGCGGTCAACTCCAATTCGTCGTATATCTGATGCAATTTTCTTAATGGTTGCAGCATAATTCTAAATTACTAACAGGGCATTTGTCTTTTTCATTTCTTTTCTTTCGTCTTTTTCCTTTAAATTTGCAGCTGCAAATCAATGCGAACTCATTCAGCAATTACCCAGGAGAAAACTTCTACTTTGTAAAGTGAACATTGTGCTTTCGGAACCTCTCTGAAAACTTTTAACAATGTTCCACCCTTGGGCCTTTCCATCCTCCAATCCCTAACTTGAAAGCCTGCATTCTCACTAGCTGTCCTTTTTAAATATGTTTTTGAAAAACTGCATTGAAGTGAAAAACGTTCATGAAGAACTTTGTTATTATTTTAAATAGCAAAGGTAGATCTCCTGGCTTGATCCTGGCATCTTATAGCTTTTTTTTTTTTTAAATTTTGGCCAAAAATAGCAATAAAATAGACCAATTCCCAGCTTCCTATATTACAGCCAACAAACTGATTACATTATTACTGGATAACATCACCTCTTTGGAATTAGGCTGCTAGCTGAGGTCTTATTATAGTAGTGAATTCACACCACCACAGTTAGCAATGTCAGCATTTCTATTATAATAGTCTCTTCCTTCTCCTACTCCCTTTTCTCAAAGGACTGAAATTTGGATTTAAAAATGAACTTAAGGTCGAAGCACTGACAACATAATCCCTGGCCATAAATCCATGGCTTATCATTTTAGCACATTTCTGACAAGTAGCTCTGGAGTATTTTTAAGTACAGGCCCAGTCATGCCTTCTTCCTATATCCAAAACTTGAGCGTGTATCCAGAGAATGTAGCACTCATTCCCATCACCTTCATGCCTTGAGTTTCTTGATAAATGAGCTTTTAATAATCTCTTAATTGTAGGGAGCAACTGCTTTTAAAATTGTGCATCCAGCCGATAGGGTGGACTGGAAGATGTGTGTTACCACAGCCTCACTTCAAAAATCTGTTTCAGAACAAGGATGTCGTGCAGGAAGCACGTTTCTCTAAAGCACTGCAGGTGCTGAGCTCTGCGGTGAAAAGGCTCCACCTGGGACCTCTCTGCAGCAGCAGGAGACCCGATGCATGCCTGCCATGAAGACATCTGCCATACCTTCCAGCTGGGCCATGCCAGGAGGACCCCACAGAAACCCCATGCAGCTAAACCCCCGCAGCTCCTCCGCTGAACAGGGCAGACCCTCAGCGGTGCATCACACGGATGCTCCCGGGCCCTTGCCAGGGGTTAGCCCCACTGTCCTCCCACCTCCCCGCCCTCCAGCTGGCTCCCGGGGGGGTTTGCCCGATGAAGGCAGGCGACGCTCCCCGGGACACGCTGCCGGGGCGGGCGCCCGGCTGGGCCGGGCCGAGCCGGGGGTCAGGGCTGGAGGTCGGCCCCGGCCCGCTTGCCCCAACCAGCCCCTGAGCGCAGCCACATGCCCCGGGGCAGGGGACACGAGGGACGGCCACCCCCTCCCGGACCCGACGGTCACTTACGTTGGGGGACGGGCGCTGCCGGCCGCGGGGCCGGACCCCGGCCCACCTCCGACGGGGGTGCCGGCCCGGCAAGGACGGGGCGGGGGAGGGAAGGAGGGGGGAAGCCTCCCGTTCGGTGTCGGAAGGGTGAATATTTGCCGGGAAACCGGGCTTTTATTCCACTTTGCAGAAGGGCCCGGGGGAGGGGAAGGGGTAGTGAGAGGGGCGGCGGTGCCGGAGGAAAGGGGAGTGAAGTGCGGGCGCGACGTGCCCGCTCCCCGCTTGACCGGCGGATCCGTTTACCGGCGGGCCCGCCGTGAGTCACCCCCCCGGCCGCGGCAGCGTCAGCCCCGCCGCGGCGTTGGCAGCCAGACGAGCCGCGGCGCGGAGCCGCCGCTGTCCTGGGATGAACCCGGCGGGGCTGCCAGCGCCAGCCGAGTGCGCGCAAGGCGAGGAACGGGGCTCTTTGCCGGGCGCGGCGGCGGCGGCGTGCGACACCCCTTCGGCGGGGATGGCGGAGACGGGGCGGGGGGCGGGAGCTGGGGGGGGCGGGGGGGGGGGGGGGGGGAACGAGCCCCTCGGCGGCCGGGCCGGAAAGGTAAGCGTGGGATAGGGAAGATGCGGCGGCGGCACGGTCACAAAAAAGGGCAGGGGGGGAGGTGGAGGTGGGAGTGGGGGAAGGCAGAAGAAGGCACTGACCCCCCCCGAGGAGGTGGCCCGGGGAGCGGGGAGGGGGTAGGCGCCCCGGGGAGGCAGGAAGGGGGGCGAGGGTCTCTCCGGGCAAAGGTGGGGGGGGGGGGGGGGGGGGGGGCGCTCCCGACGGCGGGGATGCTCATCCGGGCCAATGGCAAACACCCCCCCCCCCCCCCCACCC